>CAJQZM010033087.1:4333-19509 GCA_907164665.1 Colias nastes | reverse complement strand
GGAAAAAAGTTCAATGGCAAAGTTGTAGGTAATAAAAAGATCTACAACTTTTGTATTAACAATTTTTTCACATAACCTCAAAATTTAGGTGAAAAATTCAAAAAACCAAGTTTTTGGTTTTTTATTTTTATCTACTTCAAAATTTATTTTTTTTCTACGAAATTTGGTGAAAACTTACTTTATTATGTCCCAAATACACTGTAATTTATTTGATTGAAAATATTTATTTTTTCGCCTTATTTCAGCTTAATACCAAAAAAACAACCTAATTTTCAATCGAAAATTCTGACGTCAAAATATCAGCTTTTTACAAAAAGTTTGGGGGCTTTTTGTTCTTTGAAATATCTACTTTCTGATGGTGTAAAATATAATATACATTACCATAGTAAATTTACTCAGAAAATGCATACAAACAGTGTGATAATGAGCGTTTACTAAATCAGGCACACTTTTCGAACTCTATATTTTCTCTTGTATCGGCTTTTCGGTAACATTTCAAAAGAAAAAATTTCATCTGATCAAAGTAACGATATGTCAGCTAACATTTGACAGCATGTTCATAAACAAAATGATGTCGATAAAAACATTTCAGGTCGTTTGAGAAATTTGCCATTGCCAAAAAAGCTCATTATCACACTGTTTGTATGCATTTTCTGAGTAAATTTCCTACGGTAATGTATATTATATTTTACACCATCAGAAAGTAGATATTTCAACGAACAAAAAGCTCCCAAACTTTTTGTAAAAAGCTCATATTTTGACATCAGAATTTTCGATTGAAAATTAGGTTGTTTTTTTGGTATTAAGTTGAAATAAGGCGAAAAAATAAATATTTTCAATCAAATAAATTACAGTGTATTTGGGACATAATAAAGTAAGTTTCCACCAAATTTCGTAGAAAAAAAATAAATTTTGAAGTAGATAAAAATAAAAGACCAAAAACTTGGTTTTTTGAATTTTTCACCTAAATTTTGAGGTTATGTGAAAAAATTGTGAATACAAAAGTTGTAGAACTTTTTATTACCTATAACTTTGCCATTGAACTTTTTTTCATAGGACTTGTAGTTTTGTCGGAAATCAAGAGAAACCATTTTTTAGCCTTAAAAGCCCCCCCCTCCCACTTCCCGAACTCGGATTGTCTGTAATTTATTTTTCCTTTACTTTTTATCACATTCCCCTCCTTTTCTAATGGATTTCATCCTACTACTATTTTTTTTAGGTTTTTATTTTTTTGGAAGGGATTGGCCCCGGTGTATAAATAGACATTTGAAATATAATATGTATTTGTATGTGTGTTATTTATGTCATGTTCTATATTCTGGTTATTATTAACCAGTTAAGGTATTAGCAGATTCTATTTTTATATTGAAACTAACTAACTCGGCAAACATTGTTTTGCTAGGAAATCCTCTTCATTCATTTAGGCAAATAAAATATTAGTCAACAAACTATTTTCCGACTGAGTTTGATAGGAAAATTCTAAAAATAAGTAAGATTATCATCAATTTCAATTACCATGCAAATTCACAAATAGCATGTTTAAATTTGTTTCAATAATCTTTGGTAGACGCTATTTTCACGCTTTTTGATGTATGTAAATCAAAATCGACTTTAATTTCCATGTATTAGACTTGCAAATTGATGCACCTAATGCATAATTAAGTCACAGATTTGATATCAAATTCATAATCAGATAGTGTCTATAATGTTATCATACTAGTATTATTCTTAAAAAAAGTTTATACTGATACAGTATGTATAATCCACATCAAACGAACTTTACAGTACCACCATTGCTAAATATTCATAATTCACCATAAGATTTTTATTGACCATTTGTTTGATTGGACATCCCTCATCATATAACAATTCACTATAAATTAAACATATTTTCTATATCTTACTTAGTCTACTGCAACTTTTATTTTCAATTCCGTTTCAGCTCCTGCAGCCGTTCCTTCAAGTAGCCTAATTCTTATTTACAACATCCTACAATCTATACTTATTCTTCTTATTATTTTTTTCACATATAGGGTTTATAAATATTATGATTAAACATTTATAGAATGAATAGGCATTTACATTGATAGCTCAAATGATGTACAACAAACGACTACACATACTATATTTCCTACCACCTCACCTTAACAAATGTTTATCTGGCGGCGTGGGGGTATGCCGGTATAGCTCCGGGGGCGTCGCCGTGTGCCGGAACACCGAGTTGCCGCCCGCCTTCATGGCCTGCAATTGTAACAGACCCTACGATAGTCCAGGTGTTTAGTGAAACAAAATAGGTTAGAATATTTAGTTTAGTGCAGTTTGGTTTGGGATCCAACTAAGAATAGGATGGATCCATCGCCATCTTGTGACGTCATAATTCGAAAGAATAGGATCGACTGAAATCTGTTTTATAATGTCATAACTGCTAATTCAAACGAATTTTTCATCAAAGTTAAACAATAACGTCTGTATTTATGATTGATGTATTGGGAAAAATAAAATAAACCGTTACTGATATGCAAAAAAGTATTTTTGAGTAAATCTTCTTTTTGTTTATGGTCCCACCCAGGCGAGGGATTTCGCCCGGGTCTAGTGTATAAGTAAATCGTATTTTTAAAATTATATTTGACACAGTTCAATAACGTTCCTTTTCTTATTTGGATCGCAACAAACGAGTTATAACCCGTGATTATATTCAAGAGTTAGTTGGAAATGAGTAATAGGAATTGATAGTTTCATAGAAGCGTGATTGATTTTATGCAAATGCGTTATTTTGAACAATGAAAGTCCATTATGAGATAATTATGATTCATACACATAATTGGAATGCTAAAAAGCTCAAATTATCATGGCACTAGGCTAGCTGATGAATTAGCATATATAACAATTTTGTCTGTATGATGGCAGTAATAAGATTTTAAAACAAAAACCAAGCCATACAAAGAACAGCATTGGAGATTATTTTTATAAACACAAACATTTTTTATGAATTCTATGACATAATAACAATGGCTTTAATTGCTTTTTTTTAATATGTAGGTACTACAATCTAAATTTTAAAAAATATCCAGTTAAATAATGTAGAGAATAAATAATTTATATTACATTTTTTTAGTAACTTGTATACAAATCCTTTGCGATGAGCAAAAAAAATTGATTTTAAATTATTTTTTATTTTTTAAAGGCATTCACACACAATTTTTTTTTCTAGATTTTTCCTTGTCTTGTACTCACTTGCAACGGATCGGGGGGCGAAGGCGCCGGCACGTGGTAGAGATGGGGCGGAGGCGTCGGCGTGTGCCACGTCACGCCCCGCTCTGACGCCATGTGCGCTTGCGGCGCGCGCGCTAGCAGATTCGCCACCTGTAACTGATGTTGGAGATACTTTACATTTATGCTGATATAATAACTAATCTATATGCTAATGTTATAAAGCGGAAGAGTTTGTTTGTTTGTTTGAACGCGCTAATCTCGGGAACTACTGGTTTCTTTCGGTGTTAGATAGCCCATTTATCGAGGAAGGCTATAGGTTTCATAACTATCATCTCGCTAAGACCAACAGGAGAGGAGCAATGCGGGTGAAACCGCGGAGCACAGCTAATAATAGAGGTATGTAAAATTATCTCGTCACAATGTTAGTTACCATACGCCTCCGAAACGGCTAGACCGATATGCTCATGAAATTTTGTTTGCTTATTGGGTAGATCTGAGAATCGGCCAACATCTATTTTTCATCCCCCTAAATAATAACGATTAAGGCAATAACGTTTGCCGGGTCAGCAGTGGCGTGCCTAGGGTGTAAGGACTGGGCAAGCCCAAAGTTTTCAAAGTTTTTGCTGGGTACCCTTTTCTTGAATTAGAAACCTTCCTAAGGTACCTATACTGTGTAATTGGGTCAATCAATTTTTAAAGGTCCCGATCATAATTTTCTCGTATTTTTTTTTTTTACTTAATTTTCAGCATTTTACTATTTCATTTAGAAGATAATTCTTCGTAGATTAAGATTATATAAGCAGCAGTGATGTTGATTAAATACATTTGTGGATTTAACTTCACGAACCGATCTATTCACGGGAAATAATGTCCTTTGGACAACTTACACAATAGTACTTTTTTAAATGTTAAATTCCCTTAAGAATTAAAACAAATTCTTCTAATATTAAATAATAAATAATATTTTGATATTTGTTCTATTTACACCCAAAATACGAAATATTTTTATTAAAATTGAAACGAATGATGTCTTTTGAACAACCAAATAATGTTTCATATATAAAAAAGTTTCAGTAAAGCGGAAATAGTGATATTTTTTACAAAAAAACTATTAAGGCGAGGTTGTTACGTATCGTATTATTGATTTTACTTAATTAAAATGAACTGATTCTCGATATAACTGAATGAATGAAGTATAATGTGATTTTCATATGGGGACATCTTAGTTGTAGTAGTAGCGTCTTGATTTTTGAAATGTTAAAATTACAATTAAACTAGACATAAAATCGCGTAATAAAAATGTGTTCCCGAAACAGCCGAGTAATAAACAAAACATGAACTATTTAACTGTTAAAGTATAAGTTTTATATAATTATTGTCCTAGGGACAACCAAATTGTCCATGGTACAACCACTTTGGTTGACCAAGTGACTGGTTGTCCGCGGGACATTTTTAAAATTTTGAGCCGCCAAGCAAATACTATTGTTATTTTATATATTAATCTCAGCTCACACTAAAATATAGACGAAAGCGCATCTCGTGTAGTATAATTGATAACAATGCATCAAGTACTTACGTTTTAATCACAGTTGTCTGACGGACTGACAAAAAAGCCACCCCACACTCACCAACGTCGCTCGGACGACTGTTGCCGTGATTTTATACAAATCAAAATGGCGTTTGAGCCCGACAGTTAATTATTGTGTTTAGCTTGTTGTTTAGGAATCTACCGCGCCATCTGTGTTTTGGTTTCATAACTAAATTACGGTTGTCTGTGAGACCTGTGCCATGTAGATGATTTATAGGGACAAAAGTAAAATGCCTGAAAATCGTATTATATCCAATAAAAAAAAAATTGTTTGTATGTTTTTATGTCAATAATTATGAACTGAAACAAGAAGTGTATTTGGTATTTATGGTCGTGATAGTATGTGTTCGTGATGCGAAGTTTGTTAATGCATTGTAGCTTGGGGACAAATGTGATAGTACTGGAAAATTGCATTTAGTCTCTGGACAACCATGAAACTACGCACAAATTAATAAAACAAGTAAAATATTGTTCACAATAATGTTAGAAAATATTAAAAGGAATATAATTAAAACCAATTTAACTCTTTATGATTTCATGTTTATTAATTATCGTTCAGGGACATGATGCGTGTACCGTCGGACCAATAAAAGTTGATCGACCCAATTACCGAATCAAATCTTCTAAATTTTCACGCGCGCCCGCTAACAGTTGAGTCAAACGTTTATCATTAAAATCGATAAATTATATTAAACTGTATGACATTATATCTATATATATAAAACTCAAAGGTGACTGATATAGTGATCTATCAACGCACAGCCCAAACCACTGGACGTATCGGGCTGAAATTTGGCGTGCAGGTAGATGTCATAACGTAGGCGTCTCCTAAGAAAGGATTTCCCGAAATTCTTGCGGGAACGGGGAAAAACGGGGATGCACGTACAAAGTCGTGGGCGGAAGCTAGTTATTAATAAAATTGAACAGATCATTTATATTCTAATAATTCAAAAAGGCGATCTTCTGAAGGAAAGATTTTATAACATCGGAATCGGAAGAAAGTAGGTGATTGTTTTAGAATTCAATTACCTAACAACTTTCAATTATTGATAATTCAATAAGGCGTTCTTGGCCTTGTGTATTTCTTAAATACGTACCTATGAATTCGATTTAACGATGAGAAAGCACGCTCCGTGGAAGAACTACCTTATACCTACTAGCAGAAATCATAACTACCAAGTACCAAATGTGCATGTTTCAACAGCTGGGGCTTCTAAGCAATTCTTATTCATGAAGTCGATTAATTCGTAAACATATTTTAATTAAAATTTCGTATAAGTGACTAACTGTTTGGGTAATGCACAAATCGGGAGTTGGTTTTTATGAAGAAATTAATTGATGTTTTTCAGTAAAGTTTAATGAGTTTACCTTTCCCCCGCTGAGCACAAAGCAAACCATCACAATTTACAACACAATCTGCTGTCGCGACACTCATTTTATCACAAAATTCGAAAAACATAACCTAAATTACACCGATATAATCACCCGCTCAAACAAACTATACCTAATAACAATAATATTCACGACGTTCGTTCGCGCAATCGTAACTATCTTCACACTGTTAAAGCCGGGCATTATTCTCCATACTGATTGCTATAGAATTCTATAGCTAGGTATGTAGCTACTTATACTCTGTCCACTATAAGAATTGCTTTTTGACAGCTCGACGGGTGATACCAGAAGTGATGTACAAAAGATTATCGATTGTGATACCATTTCAATTATAAATTCAAAATATTATCATAAATCGAATCAGGTACGTAAATAATAATTACAACGTAAACATACTAATAAGATATGTAATAATAAGACCACATATCTATGCATTTTATGTTAAAACTAAACGAAACTAATATTTTATCATTTATTGGTTTCTATCTTACAATTTGGTTGTCTTTATGTTTAAATTATATTACATAATAGAAGAGTTTTTCTGTATCGGATACATATTACAGAGTATTTCTATCGATTATTATAATCTATCGACACATCATTGAATAATTCTGTGTAGAAATCACTAAGTGGGTGGGGCCTGTCCATGAAGTACAATAATTATTTGTATGACATTTTAACATAGACAATACAATCCTTCATAGGCGTGAAGCTGTCAAAAAGCAAATAATATAATGGACAGAGTATAGACGAAATTTCATACGTTAGAAGAGATGAGCGCAAAGCCCGGTAAAAGCCCACGCGTGCAAGCGAGACAACTACATGTTATAATCCATCCAATTTAGATTGTAACGTCAAAATAAAAGGTACGACCTTATTCTGATAGGAAGAAGGATGAAATTGAAATGTTTACTCGAATTCGTCATTGTTTTATGCTAGGCGTATTATATATTATATTGTAGGTGAGTTTTCATTGAATTTCGGAGCAAATTATGAATTGCTCATTGCGCGCGAATATTCAAACGTGAATTTGGTTATTTTCCTATCTCGTAGCGAATTTCTAAGGCAAGCCGGGCTTTTCGGCTTGTATGAACGTACCGCCACTGCGGGTCAGCTAGTATTTTTTATCATAAAACTCGAGTACCAACAGATGGTACTTGGTCTTTTTGGAACTTCCAACTTTGTGGCCGAGCCACTAAAGGTAAGCGGACACTTATCCGAGCTGAACGCGTGAAACGAGCGAAAGAAACAACCGCGCTTAAGAAATCGTGTTTTTAAATAATAATCAAGAAATAGAGCTAGCTCATGCCTGTGTCGTAACTCGTAAGCACATTCTTGACGAATCTGATGACGTCCGATGATCCCAATTAATCTAGAATTCTTGGGTTCTTGTAGGTTCCGACGATTTGACGCGGGCAAGTTCAAGCGAGGTTTCATAACATTTCTTGTAAAGAATTTTAAAATTCGTTCGTCACTGATAAGTGCGCGTTCACTTTAAAAGTGGCTTAAACACACAGGAATATAGTCGGAAGATCACTGTTTTCAGTGTGGATTCGACATATCACATAACCTAGGGTATGCATGGTGACATAGATCCAACACGCACTTATAGTATAGCTTAATTTCCACATTAGTGGAAAAATGTGGAGAATTTTATCCTCGGAACAGGTAAAAGTTTCATCCAACTTATTCCAATTTTCCTCATGAGCAGCAACCCAATTTTGTTCTTCTGTTTTAAGCAAAACCAATTAGTTATCACACTACATAGGTATTATAGTCAAACAAGTGTTCATCAATCTGATGAATGTAGATAAAAAAAAAATCCTTTGATATATTTTTATATTTATTGATAAAAACTCAGTTTTTGTCTATTTTCCATATGAAAATGTGATTTGAAATTATAATTCCTGCACATTGTAATACAGTACCAATACATTAATATTTAATACAGTACCAAAACAATTTTGATTATTCTTAAATAAATTTAATGTTTAAAATTTAAAAAAATATAATTTAGATAACATGCTACTTTTGTTAATGTTATTTCTTGTATTTTTCATTGTAATTTGAAAAATAGCTAGTAATTTGAATACTTTGTTCATTCTGGTAATATTGTAGGTATGTTAGGAAAATTTGCAAGTAAGATTATCATTTCGCGTCTCTAAAAGGGAACTCTCGTAAAGTACGCTGATGAATGACGTCGCTTTAACCGTAAAAAAATACGCCACTTCATTTGACCATTAATAATTTAATTGTGATTTTATCGTATTCCGCGCATTTAGGCGTATCTTTTTTTGTTTTAGGCCAAAACTAATGAATGTTTTTTACGTGGTTTACAGAAACTCATCCACTTTGAGAGGAAAAATTAAGCCGACATTAGTCGCTGTTATCGTGAACATTTTGAGGACTACGAATTTACAAAGCGTATTGCTAGTAGACTGCTGACCTTTATGGTGGAACTGGGGTGGTTTCGGTAATTACTACATTCTTTGAACCTCACGTAAAATTGTGGAACAACCCTCATCTTAAGGGCAATTCAACTAGATAATATAAAGTCAAACTCCATGCATTGAATTCGGAAAAACTATGACCCTGTTAAGTCTTTCAAGTTCCGATTCCTTACATTTAAGCACTAAAACGATAGCCGGAAGCCGCGTCCGGACCTCAATATCTACTTGGCTAGGGTATCCGGCATATTGAATTACAACATAATTAAAAAAGGACAAGGTCCTTTAAAGTTTGGAATGCGTGCGATTAAATAGACGGTCGTTTCTTTTATAGGTAGGAGCTCAACGGATATTTTTGTATTAATGTTCCTAATATTAATGCTCTTATTGATGTGATATAATATCTCCTAAAATAGGAGTAAAAAAAACAACGATAAACCTAAATTAATTAAGAAATAGACTTTAAAAATGAAACAAAATATTACGCGTCATAATGAAAATGATTTATGAGACTAAATATGGCTAATCCTGTTAATATCAAGCTCCAAAAATGTTAGAGTACGTAATACTCTGGCTGTTTAATAATAGATAATTCTAAGCAACAAAAAATAGTAGGTAATAATCGCGATTATATTTCTTAGATAGTAAATTTAATAAATATATTCCGCAATAATATTATATCTTTTTCGGGGGTAGATTATCAAAAAGAGCACACGTTTTTGTTAAGACTCAAAAGTTTAAATTAAGTATTTATTCTGATTTTAATGATAAAAGTTGTATTATGCTGATTTAAAAGTTTGTACATACCAGTATAAATATCCTTTATAATAATCACATCACTTTTTGACAACTTTATTACAAAAATTCTGAAGCACACAATATGGATGACATTAAACAATCAGTTGCACAGATGTCTCAAATGTTTAAGGACAGAATGGAAGATTTCCAACGCCAATTAGATATGTCCTCACAAAATCCAGGAAGCCCCAATGCTAATCTTTCATCCGAGTTTTACATGTTCCGCGGTCTTGTTATGACATCTCTCCATTGTATACAATCTCAAGTCGACATGCTCTCTAAACTTTATGACAAACAAGAGATGAGAAGCAGGCGCAAAATTCTTCTTGTTCATGGTGTTCCTGAGACGCAAAAGGAGAATACTGCCAATGTTGTAACTAAGGCACTCGCTGAGCACGGAGACATTGGGGACATCTCTGAAGTTTTAAATGAATGTCACAGAATTGGTCGCACAGTCAACAACAAGCCCAGGCCTGTTCTAATGAAGTTTAAGGTCCTTGGAGATAGGAACCGGATTTGGTTTTCTAAAAGTAACCTTAAAGGGTCTGGTATAACCATCTCTGAATTTTTGACAAAACCTCGACATGATACATTCATGGCAGCCCGTCAGCGGTTTGGGATTGCTAATTGCTGGACCAAGGATGGAATCATTTTCATTACTAGTCAAGGAAAGCGGCATAAAATCTCTTCTCAAACGGAACTTGAGGCAATCCCTGGTCCCGTATCTGATTCTGCTCCTGCAGGCCCTGCTCGTGGTGCACAGACAGATAATACGAAGGATTCCACGGCTCCAAATCCTCGTACACGCCGAGTCCAAAGAAAGTAATCCTGTTTATTCTTCTTATATTTTCATTTTATAAAATTAGTAGTATCAAACATAATTTGTTAATATGTGCTAACCATTTGTTAAATAGTTGCTTGTCAGTAATATTTATTTAGTCAGTAAGATTATGTCACTTGTAATAATATAACTTATTATATTATTCTCTTTTATAATATCTTCTATTTTACTATATATATTGCTTTTATTTTAATGCTGGTAGTTAAATATTAATTTCACCTTACATGTATTAGAATATTTTTGTTTACATTTACCACTGACAAGTGACAAGCATTACTTCTTTCTTCCAACTGTCATTCTAATTTACTGTCATAGATACAAGTCTTTTTGCACAATGTTAAAAATATATTTCTTTCAGATGCTGGTCTGTACAAACTAACATTATTTTAAATTTAGTATTTAGTATATTCAATCATAAGCCCTATAAAATATTTATTTAGTCTATTTTAAATATATACATATAATTACTTACATTTTTATTTAAAAATATTTAAGTATATATTCGTTTGTTTTTTGTTAATGTCGATTGTTGCTGATACATCCAGTGATAGCTTTGTGTCACTTAGCACGGATTCTGACAGTGAAGGTAGTTATTTTAGCACAAGTTTTGTCCCTCTTAATGATGCACTTTCCAATGTATTCTCCGATAGCCCAGAAACTTTCAACGTAGTACATATTAACGCGCAAAGCATCCCGGCTCACTATTCAGACATGCTTACATCGTTCGAGTCAAGTAATATCCACGCAATCCTAATATCTGAATCCTGGTTCAAGCCGTGTTTATCTTCGTCCTCCTATTCTCTCCCAGGCTATCATCTTATTCGCAACGACCGCATTGGTAAAACTGGTGGGGGCGTTGCGATTTATCTTCGATCTCACATTCCCTATTCTGTTATTTCTCAATCACCCCAGCCTCCTCCTTCCGATGCTGCAGAACACCTTATCCTAGAAATCATCCTGTCCCATTGCAAAGTTCTCCTTGGCGTTTTCTATAGTCCTTCCTTGTTAATTGATTATTTTTCCTCTTTAGATTCAATATTCGTTAAACTTGTTCCTTTATACAAAAATTGCATATTTATGGGAGACTTTAATACATGCCTCCTTAAGAAGGATAGCCGTTCTCGTAGATTGTTGTCTATTGTTGACTCGCACAACCTTAGCCTCCTTCCTCTCAACTCCACACATCATGTCCCGAACTGCGTGCCGTCGCTCCTCGACCTTATAGTTATATCCTGTCCTGATCTGGTGTATCAACACGGACAGCTCCCTGCTGACGCGTTTTCACATCACGATCTCCTATACCTGTCCTGTAATATCCGTCCTCCTAAAGAAAAACCTAAATTCATCCTTCGTCGAAATTTTAACGCAGTTGATATAGATGCACTCCAACGCGATGTCCGTAACATTGATTGGTCTCCGCTCTTATCTTCCGCTTGTGTAAATGAAAAAGTGGCCTTTTTTAACAACTGTTTATCGAATCTCTACGATGTACACGCTCCACTTCGGCGGATTAAAGTAAAACATTTACCTGCTCCATGGCTTTCTGAAGATTTAAAATGTTTACTCAAAGCTAAAGCTAGAGCCAAGAGCAAGTATAAGCGGACAAAGACTGACGAGAGTCGTGATAAGTACCACAAGATAAGGAATCGTTGTAATACATGTTGTAGAGACGCACAAAGACGATACTTCCATGCTTCTGTAGAGAGTGGTGACCCTCCCATAATATGGAAATTTCTGAAAACGTTGGGGATTGGTAAACAGCGTAATATATCGAATAATGCTTCTTTAAATCTTGAACTACTGAATCAGCATTTTTCAAATACCCCATCCGTTCTTAATAACTTAAATAAGCAACTTACATTAAAATCGGTCTCAGAAACACCAGCACCAAACTATCCACCTTTTGTGTTTAAATGTTTTAGCGAGAATGATGTTAGGCGGGGTGTATTATCCATTACATCGAATGCTGTTGGCAGCGATTGTATTGGCCGTAAAATGATTCTACCCATCCTAGATCTCATAATCCCGGTTATAACTCACATCCTTAACCATTCCCTATCCACTAGTACTTTTCCTAAGTCCTGGAAAGACTCCCACCTTATCCCTTTACCTAAGAAAATAAATCCATCTTCCTTTTCCGATTATCGTCCCATTTCTATCCTGCCTTTCCTATCTAAAATCCTTGAGAAGTTAGTGTATGAACAACTACATAGATTCTTAAACCTACACGATCTTCTTAATCCCTTCCAATCCGGTTTCCGATCCGGTCATAGTACGGCCACTGCACTTGTTAAAATAACCGACGATATTCGTCATGGAATGGATAGTAAAAAGCTCACGATTCTAACATTATTGGACTTCAGCAATGCATTTAACACTGTCGACTTTGATATACTGCTGAGCATATTAAGTTCTTTAAATATATCGGCTTCAGTAAATGACTGGTTTTACAGTTACTTACATGGGCGTCGTCAGCGTATACGTATAGACGAGGTTGAGTCGTCATGGTGTGATGTTAGTGCTGGTGTCCCGCAAGGAGGAGTCCTCTCCCCATTGTTATTTTCCATATTTATCAACACTATTTCAAACAAGTTAACGTGCGACTACCACATGTATGCCGACGATCTCCAAATCTATACCCAATCTGCCCTTAATGATTTACCCCAAGCAATCGGTTCAGTCAACAAGGACTTAAGCAACATTGTAACTTGGAGTTCGGATTATGGTCTTCAAGTGAATCCCTTAAAAACACAAGTTATTATTGTTGGCAGTCCTTCTTTGATTGCAAGGGTTAACTGGGTGAATCTTCCTCCTATTTTAGTCGACGGCACACCTATTCCTTATAGTGAGGCTGTAAGGAACCTTGGAGTTTACTTTGACAACACTCTCTCGTGGAGCTTTCATATTAAGGAGGTATGTAGGAAAGTGTATGCAACTGCTGGTTCACTCCGTCGTCTACAAAATTTTCTTCCCATCCCAACCAAAATTCTACTAGCACAATCCCTCCTTTTACCCATACTTGACTACGCCGATGTAAGTTATGTCAATATTACCGTAGACCAATTAAATAAGCTCGAACGTCTCCAAAACCTTTGTATCCGCTTCATATTTGGTCTACGGAAATATGACCACGTCTCTGAGTTTCGTTCTCAGCTCAAGTGGCTACCCATTCGATTTCGCCGGGATGCTCACGTGCTGCAACTATTATATCAAGTTTTGTTTAACCCTAAAACACCGAAATATCTCAAGGACAATTTCGTATTCAGAGGAGAGAACGGAGATTCTGTCCGCTCATCGGAAAAGCTCCGATTAATAATGCCAGCGCACCATACAAGCTTTCTGGATAACTCTTTCACTGTTCGTGCAATCAAATTATGGAATGCATTGCCGGATCCAATCAAGAAGGCTCAATCTATAAATACTTTTAAAAATATGGTTCGTGATTTTTATCTTTCTCAATGTCCCTAGTATGTTTATTATATATATTTATATAGGTATTTTTTTTCTTCTCTTAAGTATGTATGTATCTATTTGTGAACATATGTATATTATTTATCTCATCCTTGTGGCTTGTATATTATGCTGTTATTATTTTATTTATTTTTATTTCCTATTCATTTTATTTTTGTATGTATATATATTTATTTGTGCTCTGCCCTATTCCTATCCTTTACTTAATTTCTCTCTGTACAACCGGTTGTCTGGAAGAAATCGCTATTTAGCGATAAGACCGCCGTTTGTTATAATGTATCCTAGGCTAAGTCTCATATTGTAATTTATCTTGAGCAATAAAGCATAAATAAATAAATAAATAAATAAATACTTACAACTTAGGTACCTAATACCTATATTATTTGATATCCATTTCCATTTCTTTCTATTCGCAAATTACCGACAAACACATTTATTTATAGGATGTACCTACGTTCCCGCGAAACCGCAATACATCGTAATCATAAACGATTACACCACAGATAACGAAATTGTGCATAAATTAATAGCTTCATTCTATAGTTAATCATAGAATTTAGTGATTTCCTTAGATTGTTAACACACGCGAAGTTTAGGGGCTAATACCATTTATCATTGTGCACCAAATACCTATTAATAAATAGATGGGCACAATAATTTTATGTTAACTTTGAAATAAAAGTAGGCAATAAACAATGATATACATATTTTGAAACATAAAGTAGAGTCAGGCAATTTAGTTGTATGTAACTTATAAATTATAGTCTGGCATATTTTCAGAGTGCACATCTGGATATACATAAAAAACGAGTAGGCATAGCCAATTATTTCTTACCCGGAATAATACACTAATATTTTAAATACAATAAAACTTTATAAGTGAAACAGATGTCTGCTTTTTGAAGCTCTGTGTGGAATGAACATGAATCTATTGTCTGGATTTTAGTTATTTAAAAGAAAAACAAAAATAAATATAACTAACATTCGCTAATTTGTTGGAAAACCAAATTACTAAATCGAAACTACATAATATTTTTTAATGATATTGTATAATTTAAGAACCTGACTAATTGTAAAAGTTTTTTACCTTTTGAAGCTATATTGTTATGGTTTTATTTAAAATCAACACAATTGAGCTAACATGAATGTATATAAATGCTATAAAAATATACTACGCCTATAATATCACCTACATGAATCTATAGTTTGTTTTAAGAATAAATAAAAAGTCACTGAATGAAATCCGACAAATTGTGCATTTGTCGGTATATATAAAGGATAAATTTTCAATGCTAAATCTCTCTTAATAAATTTTTAAAATTTTTGACACAATTTTACAAAAAAAAAATGTAGCCCTAATTCATAATCTATACTGATACCCAAAACATTAAATGTTTTTAAATTTAAAGATTAAACATATCAGTTA
>CAJQZM010033086.1:29792-43372 GCA_907164665.1 Colias nastes | reverse complement strand
TCTTTTGCGGTAAAGTAAAGTCACGACTGTGAATCTGGGCCTAAGATCCGAATATAAGTCGACCTGCACCGGCCGCGGCGTGATAATAGAATGAGACCAATTTTATAATAAATTTAGTGTATTGAAAAATGTATTAAAAAAGGGTTGACTGGGAAAATCCTGGACAGGACATTTTTAATGAATTAAAAAAAAAACATTTTTTTTAATTAATTGCAGTATCAAGATAATAAAAAAAAAATTATAATAGACTTAAAGTATGAAACCTACAGAATGTGCAGTCATAGTCGTTTTCTAAAATTTACCGGGACAAACGGCTAGGTTGGCAGGTATAAACAGGTATGTCGGTACCAGTTACTTTCACTTGATAGGATGATGAAAAAAAAAATTATGTCAGCGCTGTTTTATTTTAAATTGTTTTATTATCTCGAAATATCTCGTCTATAATAAAAAATGAAAATAAAAGATTTTTTAATAATTAATTAAAAAATATCCTGTCCAGGATTTTCCCAGTCAACCCATTTTTAATACATTTTTTAATACACTAAATTTATTATAAAATTGGTCTCATTCTATTATCACGCCGGTGCAGGTCGACGTATGTTCGGATCTTAGACCAGAACTGTTCCAAAGACCAAAACGTGCTCGACTTCCACATTTAAAATTTTCCGACACGTTCGATTAACGCCCGCGTGATTGGGCCTCCGTTGCCAGCAATATGACGCCATTTTCTTTTTTTTACTACGTTATTAGAGCCCTTAAGAACCACTTTCCTTTTGTCATTACGAAATTAAAGCCCTGAAGACCACCAGCCTGATACAAATCCCCAAATTTTCTGTGTCAATAATACGCTTACATGATAAAACAACAGCACCGATATTTTCTTTCTTCATGACAAGAAGATATTATGTCCATTACCAGTGCACGCCGATTTGGATTTTGGATGAAATCTATTCTAATATTATAAAGCTGAAGGGTTTGTTTGTTTGTTTGTTTGTTTGAACGCGCTAATCTCGGGAACTACTGGTCCGATTTGAAACATTCTTTCGGTGTTAGATAGCCCATTTATCGAGGAAGGCAATAGGCTATATTATATCATCTCGCTGAGAACAACAGGAGCAGACACTGTGGGTAAAACCACGGAGCACAGCTAGTTTGGAATAAAAATAATTGAAGATGTATTATAATAGAAGAAAATAATTAATGCCAGTATGGGAAAGTGACAATCTATATTAATTTATATAACTCTGTCGTTACTTTGTGATCTGTAATTTTACCATAGGTACTGTTTTATGATATCACATCCCCCAAATTTAAATAATTTCGAAAATAAGCCCTGCATTTGTTTGTTTTGTGCGGAAATTTTAAATATTGTAGGTACGTTTTTCGTGGAAAACAATGCGAGAGTTGTGATAACAGATAGACAATAATAAAGTTTATCGTCTATCTAAGATCATACAAATCAAAACGATTAATATCAGTAAACATGGAAAATAGAAAAATTAATTCCGCGAAAGACTGCATAAATATAAATAATATATTTTCTTTGGGTACCTACATGTAAATACCGAATGTTTTCTTGAGAACTAGAAGAAAAGAAAGAGTCTGACAGTTTAAAGAGGTCTTGGCATTGATATTTCATCTATTCTACTAATACTAACTATAAAGCTCAAGAATTTGTTTGTTTGCTTGAACGCGCTAATCTCAGGAACTACTTGTCCGATTTGAAAAAATATTTCAGTGTTAGAACTGTTAGATAGGCCATTTATCGAGAAAAACTATAGGCGATAATATATCATCACTAAGACGAGAAATGCGGGTACAACCACGGGGTGCGAATTTACAAAGCTTATTTTAGTCCGGTAAGCGCTTATAAGTTTCCAGTTTTCTTTCTGAATACGCCCTAAGAAAAGAATAGATCTAACTAAATCGTGTTTTTGCTGTGCAGTGTGCACAGTGCAGTGTCGTAGTGCCAATATTTTTGTGTTTTCTTAGTTAAGTGTTTTCTAGATAATATTTTGACTTTATTCATAAACAATATCAAGATAATCCGTATAGTTAGTTAGAAAATTTTGTTATCATATTACTAATGCTATTCATTAGAATGATAACTTGATTAGATCGATATTATCGCATTTTATTTTGGTTGATAAAAAATTTATTGTTGATCAAGATAATTTTTAGCTGGCAAAATTTTATCAATATTCTACATTGTCACCTTAACCAAAAAAACCTAAAAACGATTGTCTTTTTAACTCAATACAATTTTTAAACTTAAAGTTTTCGAAAAAACTACTAAAATCATATTTGCAAGTATGAGTATATCTGCATGATGCATAATATCAAGTATAAAATTCAAATTTCAAATATTCTAACCACATTTAACAATGATATTAAAAGTTAACTTAAAGTAAAGCTAAGCGAGAACCTAGTATCCGGATATTGAAAAAGTGATCTGACAAACATTTGACATATGTCAATATCTCGCTACCGTATTGTCTATGCTTATTAGTCATTCCCGTCAATCGTAGGAATTATGGACCTGTAATGTGCGATTTATGTGCTTTTCCATTTATTTTTTTATGAAAAATATATTCCAGCAATGCCATGGAGGGTTCTGATACAAAAGGTCAGTGTTTTCAAAATATTCATGATCTATTTTTAGCCTTAAACAACTCCGTTTGGAAATAATCAAATGTTTTGTATCGTGACATTGGGCTTGTGTGGGCGATTCTTGTTTTGCGTTTAAATTATCTTTTGTTGTGGCTTAGTAATCAAAAGGATATAAAATTTATTGAATTTAAATGAGATATATTTCCATGCCTTCGCAGAAGTAACTCTGCAAATGATTCAATTCTATCGAAAAACTTTACGTAGATTCTTATTAGAATAGTGTTAAAATTAAAAATGTTCCTTTATTTAAAAAGCTTGATTGTTAAAATTTGTTCTTACTTGAAGGTTTTTCGTTTTTTTTTGCAATATACATACATATCAGATTTTAGATATGGAATAGTAAGCAATAATGATAATCCTCATTATATAATTATTGATTGATTTAAACAGG
This sequence comes from Colias nastes, assembly GCA_907164665.1. Classification (NCBI taxonomy): domain Eukaryota; kingdom Metazoa; phylum Arthropoda; class Insecta; order Lepidoptera; family Pieridae; genus Colias; species Colias nastes. The sequence goes on along the minus strand of CAJQZM010033086.1, from coordinate 40,311 downwards.
AAAACGTTAAGATCAAGGTTGATAATATATACTGTAATATTGCAAAACAAGATAATTACTGTTTTTAAATTCATTCATAATGTTTTGCTTCTGTTTCTTGATTATTATGCATATCAAGTATGATCTATATTTCAAAAATTTAATACTAATAAAGTTATAATATCTGAAAATGTGTATGCAAAGTTATTTTTCCTAATTGTATTTTTTATCAAATTTTTATACCAGTGGTTAAGTTTACTTTCATCCAATTTATTTAAGGTAACATACATCATATTTATTATTTTCTCTTGATTATTACTATTATATCGTATTATTTTTTCTTGATTGATCTATGAATATACAATCAACAGTAATTCCTAAAGAAAATGTTAATAAAAATATGTGGTTTGTATTACACAATAACTATAGATTCCTTATATAATGGGATGAATGCAATTTATGGCTATATTAGATTAATCACATAGTTACTTATGAGACAATAATAATTAATGGTAATATAAATAATATCTTTGTTCGGTATATTTCATATTTATAATCCTTATCGCAATGAATGTGCACTAATAATAATTTTTAGGGTTCCATACTGAAAGGGTAAAACGGAACTTCGCTGTCTGTCTGCCTCCAGGCAGTATCTCAAACTCAAACTCAAACATTCATTTATTCAATTAGACTACTATTTAGTAGCACTTTCGAATCGTCATTACATAAGTATTTTTAACATTTACCACCGATTCGGAAAGCAGCATCTATGGAGAAGAATCGGCAAGAAACTCCATAGTTGCTCTTTTAAAATCATGTCAATATTACATAATATGTAACTTATATCTAACTACATAATATATCATAATATGCCAAAGAACTGTCCTGTGGTTTTTACGCGACAACCCTCCATGGGTTTTTATCATCCATATACATATTCCTGAATACTGTAGTACGCTTTTTATGAGGAATTCTATTGTAAAAGAGTATACCTTGACCCATAAATGAATTTTTAACTTTAGCTAATCGGAAAAATGGCATTTCAATTCTATTTCTGTTCCTTGTGCCATAATCGTGTCTATCTCCTACTCTTGTGTGTAAGTCGGAGCTTTTGTGTACATGCAAAATATTATTAAATATATACTGTGATGGTACAGTAAGGATACCAGTATTCTTAAAATGATCTCTTAGTGAGTCCCGAGCACGTAAATTATTTATATAGAGCGAATGGCTCTTTTCTGTAAGATAAATATAGTTTCTATATCTGCAGCCCTGCCCCACAGCAGAATTCCATAGGACATAATGCTATGAAAGTAGTCTCATAAACCGTGATAGCTAGAAAGCTAAAATTTTCAGAAATGATGTATTTCCGTTGCCGCTATATCAACAAATACTAAAAAAAATTACATTGAGGTTGGTCCCCATAGTAGGGTCGTGCGTGAGTCCGACTCGCACTTGGCCGTTTTTTGTATATTTGATTCTATTTTTTAAAAAACTTAACAAAGTTTCAAGTTTCAATCCTTACCATATATGTATTATATTTTTTTACTTATTACGTAACTAGATATCCGCCCGCGGCTTCACCCGCGTTCACAAAGAAAATCCGCATAGTTCCCGTTCCTCTGTGAATTCTGGGATAAAGAGTAGCCTATGACTTGTTCTGGGTCTTCATCTACCTACATACCAAATTTCATTGTAATTGGTTCAGTAGTATTTGCGTGAAAGAATAACAAAAATCCATCCATCCATCCATCCTCACAAACTTTCGCATTTATAATATTAGTAAGATGGATTTTGACTTTAAATGCACAATCACTATTAATTCCTAAACGAAATATTAAAAATTATAAGCTTATAAGGGAGAAAATAGTAAAAAAAATTACATAGAATACTAATAATTAATGTATATGAGCAAAAAGTTATGTCTCTGATAAAAGATGATAATATACCTATTATGCAAAAATGGTCCTGTAAAATAAGGTCACCCTTACAGAAAATCGGCGCCAGGGTGCCTATTATTTCAGCCCGTTCCACAATGAGTCAGTCATAAACTAATGTACATGTAGCCTAGTTTCTTACTCTTTCAAGATTCCAAATTCAAAACCCTATTCTTATTTTTTTATCTGTGGCACTTCATATTTCTGCCGAAATAAAACTATTGCTAGTGAAAAAATCTAAAATGAGTTACAGTTGGCCGTTAATAAAACAAAAATAACAATTAATATAATTTGAAAAAAAAAATGCTTCCTTGATAATTAGTGTACAAAGTTTGAATCAAAACTGTCTGTTTGAAGTGGGTCAAAATCGAGGTTAAATGAGTTGGTTACATACAAATTACGCTTATAAAAGCGTGTTCATAAGAAAAAAAAAATTGTTGGATATTTTACTAAACATGCGCTGTGTTAGAAAGGACATTGAATATGTAACAAACAATTTTATTTGCGTAAGAAATGACGCACATCCTTTAACATGACGAGGCTTTTCTGCCGTGTGTACATGAATGGGTTCACACAGGATTTTCCCGCCATGTTTACGATGAGGTTTTTTTTTTCGTACGTGACTGTACTACATTATGTGAGCCTATGCCCTATATCAACGAATTGATGTTATTGTTTTAGGGTTACATGCGATTGATTTATTTTGAAACATTTGAATGAATATTAATATTTTTTTATTATTTATTTATATATAGGAAGAGTAGTTTAAATTTTTCTACGCTTCCTATATTTAAGTTAAACCAAGAAATAAATAATTTACACTAATTGCTCAAAAATTTATTATGATTACTGTAAAACGTTATTTTTCCTTTTAAAGTAGGGAATTCAAAAAACTAAACACCTCTTGCCTCAGCTCTACAGCCTTACGTTATGATAAAAAATTTGTTTCTATGCAAATTGAATAATTTCCAACAATCTATAGATTCTGGGAATCATAATGATATGCGATGTTATGCTTAGTAACGCGGAAATGATAAAAATAACTTATCTCGATATACATAACACAGGGTGTTCAAAAAATTTAAAAAATTATCGATGACATGAACAAAAAAAAAAACACGAAAGAATATAGATCTTCCTACTTTTTGGACAATCGACTAAACTAACGAGAATAGTCACTAATGACTCCGAACAGGAAGCTTTCTGATGTTGTTAATATTTTAAATTGTAAAAAATATTTATGATTTATTTTATTTATGACACTTATTGTACAGTACTTACCAGTAAAAAAAACATAATTTTACATGAAAACATGAATGTGGTAAATGCACAACAGGCGGCCTTCTTGCATAAAGCAATCTCTTCCAGGCAACCATAAAAATCAAGGACATGTACGATGCTGGTTAAACGCGAAGGCCCAATCATAAAAATATAGTGATGGAAATGTAATTAATATTATTTGTTTCAAAAATTGCATATGTACATGTATTCAAAATTAATTATTACTTTATTACCTTTCTATTAAAGTAAAGTTAGTGTTTAATATTACCCGGAGCGAATTTTATCCCGGGTTCTGCACATGCGCTTTGCACTTTGCACCTAGCAATTACCTGGATTTAGTATCAAGCACAGCATGGATAGAATACGTTATTCTCTCTGCATAAAATGTGCAACTAGTGATTGTTTTAACGTCAAAACATCACAACAACGTCAAAACATTGATATCGTGGAAAAGGTATGTTAAGTATGTTAATCGGTAATTGCTTGCTTGTTGCTACAGGGTGTTTCTTTTTGTTGTGTATGTGGACTTTAAATTGTACAGGTCTGAAAATTTGTAAAACAATCTATAATGTTTACGTGTATCTGACTTAATTAGGTTTGATACGTGTGTAGTGTGGAGTAAAGGATGGTATAAATTTTAGTTCATAAAATATGGAACTTATAACTCGTCTGACTTAGCTACATTATGATTTATAGTAAACTAGCGACCCGCCCCGGCTTCGCACGGGTGCAATGCTGATACTAAATACACTACAGAAAAACTGTGAACGTTGTATATAAAAACATAGCGTCCCGCTCCGGCTTCGCACGGGTATAAAATAGATAGCCGGGCGGCCGGCCTGTAGCGCTGCAAACGCTACGTCCCGCAATTTTTAAATCTGTAATATCTTCGAAAATATTCACTTAAATCATACGGTGTAAAGGGCCATATAGATCTATATTAAATGAACAATGTATTCAAGGTATTTAATTGGTTAAGGATTAATGCTGTATTGGTTAAAATCGCATCGAAAATTAGCTATTATTTGTCGTAAAAAGTAAATGACAAAAAAAAGTTATTGTGGGTTATCCATAAGAGATAGACATATACTATCGCGGACTTTTCTGTAGACCTTTTCAATGTGTATAATACTTAGTACATTATTTTGATAAAACTCGTAGGGTTCAGCCTGCGTTTGCAATTTAAGCGGAAAAAATGTATTTTTTTACGACATCACATTAGAAACCTCAAAAATAACAGTACTTCTCCACTATTTAATGGATGTTATTATACATATAAACCTTCCTCTTGAATCACTCTATCTATTAAAAAAAACCGCATCAAAATCTGTTGCGTAGTTTCAAAGATTTAAGCGTACAAAGGGACATAGGGACATAGGGACATAGGGACAGGGAAAGCGACTTTGTTTTATACTATGTAGTGAAGAGCTTAATCTAAAATCCGACATTCGATTTAAAATTTTGGCATTGTGCGTATTGTAAACTGTTTCTATATGGAATTTAGATAAGTTATTGCTCCGCTCTTAGAAGATTATAAATACTTGTAATAGTTCACTTACAAGTGAAATTAAATATTGTGCGAATCTGTGGCATGTTCGAAGCACTAAATATTTTATATATTAAAATGAATCATCAAACGGGGTTTTTTGTCGGCGCCCCTTATTATCAGTATACGAGCAATCAGAAATATCAGTAGATGTTATCGTTCGCAATTTAATAAAACATCATCATATTCGTTACAGTCAACATGTTTCTTCCACTTGTTTCTTGGAAAACGTTTGAAGATACAACACGTACGACGCGCGTTTCTTGAATATGTGTAATAGCGATGGCCTTGATCTTATATATATACTTGGTATTATTGTTTGTATCTGGATTTATATTTATGTCGTATGAATATGTTTTTTATTTTGCTGCGACTTTAAATCTTCTTGAGGAAAAAACAACGATCGACTTTATAAAATAATATTAAAAATAACGTCTTTCGTTTTGAACATTGTACAAACAAAATCTAATATTTGAAAATATTATAATTATATCAGTGCTTTTGCATCAATCGAGCGAATGTTCATTCTATGTCCCATTTTATTCAACCCCACTATGTCAAATTCTTTTAGTTTAAACAGGCGTAGAGCATTCTTTCGTTGTTCTTAGTACGTTCGAAAAGGTTCTATGCAGTGCTCTAATACTGAACATCACTGAATACGAGTTTTCGTTTACACGAAACAATCACGAAAGAATGCACTTGCTCTAGCTCTATGTTCGTTTGATGTACATGCACCGTAAGATGCGGAGTATTCAATTAGCAAACATGCAATAGTAGGTATATCATTCTTGCTTCGGGAATAATTCTAAATGTAAAACGGTTATAAAATTCTCTTTAATTATTTTATATTGTATATTAAATTAATTACATCCTCAAGAAAAAATGTATATGTATACTTCCTTCACTGTATTGTTTAAACAACAATATTATCGTCTTATATGTTTTAATAGATAAAACATAATTTACTTTGATTTCCGAACTTATCATTAGTGGTAATCTCAGATTAAATCAAAGCATTTTATCATTTAAAACGAAATAATTAGCATGTGACTTGTATAATAATATTTGTCGAGTAGGTATCTAATAAATAAAAACACAGACCAAGTGCGAGTCGGATTTGAAGCCCAGGTTTTCGTAACATCCTGTATATACTTTTCTTATAGGAACAAACTTAATTTTAACCATCTATTTGAGAGATGATTGATAAAATGTGAAAACTTTAGTGATGGATAGTCTAGTTGCCAAAACCATATGGTGATGAGAATCGAGGTGAAATTGCTAAAGGCCATAATATAATATCACCAAAAACATAAACATATTCCTTTTTTATCCCTTTCCCTTTTATAAGCTGGCTAGTGGCAATCCATTTGCAGAGATAATGCCTTTGGCGGGCAGTGGTAATCGCTTTTCAGACTAACCACAAGCTCGTTTTGCCAGTTCTAGCATAAAAAAAAGGTTTCAAGGTACCACACCCCACAGAAAATGGCCATGGGAATGATCCTGTGTATTCAGTTCCCTTCTTCTTACTCTTACCAGTCCTTTACTTTATTAATTTCGTCAATCCTTTTATAATCCTCCCCTTTTACGTTAGCAATCCAATTTTAGAGACGTCAGGCTTGCAAAGGACATTACGCCTCTGCAAAATAAAATAAAAAAACCCTTACCTAATACAAAGTTCCCTTCCGTTCGAAGGAAGGGGAAATAAAGCTCAGTCAAAAAAAAAAGGTTCATAGGCGGTGGAAGCGTTTACCATCAGGTGCCCCACCAAATTTTGGCTGACAATGGCATAAAAAAATAAAATAAAATGTTATTGTTACAGAAAGCCACAGCTGTTCCGGGTGCTTAAATGATTTGGGGGATGAAGACTACGTATCCGCGCTGGGGCAGGATTGGCACAAGGACTGTTTTAGGTGAGTTACACTGTTGGAAATAAGTGGCCGTGATTTGCGTTAAATCCTTTTTTGTCTGTTTCCGCGTTTTGTGACAAAATATATTAACTGGAAAAATATATAATTTTTTATTACATTTTCCAGGTGCTCAGTTTGTGATGCTCAGCTGACGACGTGGTACTTCGAGAAGGGCGGGCTTTTGTTTTGTCAGGCGGATTACTGGGCGCGATTTGGGGATATTTGTCAGCAATGTTCAGAGGTTAGTTATACACGTAGAATTACTAAATATGCTCTTAATTTACTTAAGAAAAAGACAGAGTAATTTGTTTATTGTTAATTATGTTGTTAACATAAATATTGTAAAGGAAAAATAAATATGGAACATAAAACTATAACAAAATAGGTATAAGTTTATTGTGCTACGCCAACGTCAGACAACAAAGTTTCAAAATCAAGTGTCCCTTTGGGCAATGTGAACTTGGCACCCGACTTTTAAAAAATTCACATTTTTTGTCTTCATTTGAAAGATTTTGATATGTAGTAGTTAATAGTGTAACTTATTTTGTTTGTAGTTACGCCAAAAAAAATTAGGTACTAAAAAAATCGTCTCCCGAAATTGCAAAAATAAATACTATTTTTTTTCCGGTTGATTTTTATAGATAAACGTTTGTAGTTGATTGTAGTAAAAATATAAAGAAATATTTTCATTCTATGCAATTTTGTTTACTATACAAAACTAATTCCGAGGAGAATATGATTACTACAAACGTTAAAAATGACTGATAAATGGTCCTAGAGGTTTGTAGTGGAAAAATATTCAATCATTTTTTGGAACAAAAATTATTAGTATATATATTAGATAATAGACTTTTGTGGAGGAAGCAAGGTGGAATTCCTCCATCGAAAAAGGGAGGATCCTCGACCAGTCTGCTCGACTGGCCGGCCGTTAAAGCCCCGATGAATGATGTCGAAAAGTTGTCTATATGCTCTGTATCGAAAACATTTCGCTTGCACGATTCAGAGCGAGGTGTCGTTACAACTTTGAACCCTACTGCCATGCAATAAAGTGGTAATTTGATTACTTTTAGATAATAACTGGCCCGGTGATGGCGGCGGGCGAGCACCGCTTCCACCCGGAGTGCTTCGCGTGCGAGGCGTGCGGCGCGCACATTGACGACACAGCTACGTACGCGTTACTTGATAGATCGCACTTGTACTGGTGAGTCTGAGAATTTTTTGAAGTGAAAATTCAAATTCAAAAATTTATTTATTTTTCACAATTTTTTGACGTGATAACGTCTTTAAAATCGTTTTAGTCGGGTGACATGTTCAGAAACTTGTGTCACACCAAAACCTCACGAGCGCGATCGCAGGTATAACGAGAGAGAGACGGACCGATCTCCCGTCTCATCTCGAGCGCTGCCACTGCATTATGTTATCACGTAAACATCTCGATCGTAAACCTACTTTACAAACAACCAATTTTTTTTTTACAAATTTCCACATAAATTGTAAATCCCTGGTTAACCCACTAGGAAATCCTGTGCGGGGTCAACCTGTGAAACTACTTTATTTCAAGGTCGCGTCATGGCAATACCGCCACGTCATGGAGTAAGGCAACGATTTTGGTACCTTTGAATCTTGCCAAAGAAGTTTCACTTCTGACATGTGTGTTTGGCATACACGCTCTTTATTTATTATTTATTAATACTTTATTGCACTTAAATCTAGAATATAAAATACAAACTTAAAGATAGCTTAAACTACACTCTTTTTTTCTTTTCTTTACAAATTCCATTTATAATTATTGGAATAGTATAAAATTAAAAATTACATTAAAAGACATGTCACTTTCCATACTGTTATCCATATTTATACTGTGCTTTTGTTAAAAAAAACATACATTTTTTGCACAGTGGTGCCTGCTACACTTGCTGTGTGGGAACTGAGAGACACGCGATCCGCGTGGTTCGACTCCCGGCGCGAGCACTGCGTCTCGCCTCTACACGCGGCGCGCTTTCTATTGCGCAGTGAGTATATACGCACATACATATATACATATACACACGTGTTTACATGTACATACACGCACACAAACACTCAAAATACGTTTATGGTGGCGCGCTCGCCATCGCACATCGGCATTACACTTTTTTATCGAATAATATTTCTTGTTTTATTTTTATCGTGTTACCATTATAAAAGCACAGGCAGTTGTTTCATACATTTTTAAAATAAGGTCCAAATCTACAGAAAAATTTATTCCTCTACTGTGCCAAAGGTTGTCTGGAAGAAATCGTTCTAAAGCGATAAGACCGCCATTTGTACTTAGTTTAAGCTATATTTAAGTGTTTTTGTGTTTCTTTTTTTATTCTCTTTAAGTGCAATAAAGGATTGATAAATAAATAAATAAATAAAAATTATAAATTTAAAGTTTATTATTACAACTTGTAATAGTTAGACACACATTCTACAACATTAATTAATGTAACAGTCATTAGTATAACCTTAATAGAGGCTTCTAATGATATTAAAAACACAGATTTACGTCATATATCAGTGTTGATAGTTGTGTTCACTTGAATTATTTTCTCTACAGTTTGTGTTATGAAGAAAACATCGATTATGTAAGAGTGTGAATTTGTGTTAATAAATGGTGTGATATTGAAGTAAATAACACTAAATTTATGGATTATAAAATTGCTTTGTGTCACTAAAACTATACAAACTTTAAGGGCCAGATTAACTTCTTGCTACTTAAGTCACACATAGCCTATTTAACACTTTTTGTCGCATACTTTAATACATAATTGTTTTTTTAACTGTCAGATAAGCTAACTCGAACATATCTAGAAGTTGTGAAACTTTGTTTATTATCATATTGAAACATATACGCTGTTTTAATACCTGGGTACTTTTGTGCATATTTTTAGGATTTGTAGGGTACAAGATGTTACTTATATTTTTGATTGTACAAATAAATGTATCAGTTAAATAATTTAACTGGGCGAATGAAGCCGCAGGCAGACTAGTTTATGTCCGCTCAGTGCAGTAATAAAGGGTTTAATAATGTGCTAGACAAAAACAAATTAAAGCGTAACTACTAATTATTATCACCCACGTAAAGATTGCAATTGTCTTATGGGTAATTTATTTTAAAAGCCAAAAGTTATCATAAATTATACCATTTTATCTAATAAAATACCAAAATCTCTGACAACTGCAATCTCACTGTAATCTATAATATTTTTAACGATCATGTACATTTTAACCACTTTATGTTACATCGGTAAAATTAAATTTTAAAAAATGCGTATTCAATCCAGTGCGATGTTTTCAATTTTCAAACTATGAAAAAATACAATAATACGAATTAAAAATTCCTTGAGAGTAAAAAGCCCTGGGGACAGTTTTTACGACTTATTGAAAAAGTCAATGAATTCCTATTTAATATTTGACTTACATTTGTATTTTCTCTTGCTTTTCATAATAAAGAAGTTGTAAAAATGTCCTTAAAACTTTCTAAGTAATTTACACTTTAAAATCCATATTAAAATAATAAATTCCCCACGCAAAAAACATTAAAACTACCGATGTAACATAAACCATTAACAACAACGTTTGCAGCGAGCGTTGCGCGGGCAAGCTGTCCGCGCTCGTGCGTTCTTTACTCCGCGCCGCGCTGCAAGCGTGCGTGCATCTCACGTGCCATAGGTATATGTGGGTAGTTTGAGAGTATATGTGCTTGGGCTGTGTAGTTTGATGGTATATATGTATGTGCCTGTGTAGTTTGACGCTTGGTTGATATGATATTATAGGGTACAGCCTAAGCATAGTACTTGAGGTGTATGTATAATTTAATGCATGATCCATATAGGGTACCTTTC
>CAJQZM010033086.1:719-19196 GCA_907164665.1 Colias nastes | reverse complement strand
CTTCTACAGCAGCAAATTTACCTGCTACACCTTCTACAGCAGTAAATGTATCTGCTACACCTTCTACATCGGTAAAATTACATGTTATACCTTCTACAGCAGCAAATTTATCTGCTACACCTTCTACAGCAGCAAATTTACCTGCTATACCTTCTACAGCGGTAAAATTACCTGTTACACCTTCCACAGCAGCAAATTTACCCGCTATACCTTCTTATGCAACTAATTTACCCGCTACACCTTCTTATGCAACTAAATTACCTGTTACACCTTCTACAGTAGCAAATTCATCTGTTACCCCTTCTTCAGCAGATAATTCACCTGCTTCACCTTTTACACAAGTAAAATTACTTTCTACACCTCTTATAGCAGTAAAATTACCTGCTACATCTTATACAAGAGCAAAATCACACCTACAATTTCCTATTAGTATCACATCATAACACTGCCTTAATCCTAACCTAAATCCAACCATTATTTATTTACAGGTTGACGATATATCCGAATGGCTGGACCCTCCACCGCTTAAACGAACAAGCCCTGACTCGCATCTTAACAACTTGCTAAACGATACAAAAACAAGGAAAATAGAGGATCCCAATTTACCCGCTTTTCTAAGAAATCAATCAGTAGAAGGGCTAGAAACTGATGAGAAAGATCACGACCAACATCTGCCCTTTTGCAGACACCAAAGCATTCCAGACCACTGCGAAATACAGACTGAAAACGAATCAGACTCCTCCGACGATGAACTAGAAATACAAATAGACTGCAACCCCAAAATATTGACAGATATAGTCAAAAAGGGGAACTTACTAGCGAAAAAAGCAAGTTACGACATCACAGACTCGCCGGACAGCCTCGAAGAATTTATCCCGGAAAAGCAAGAAATCCCTAAAACAGTGGATAAGTGTGAAAAGAACTCGCTAGCTAAGAAATTGCTGTCGCCAAAACTGAGTCGACTTTTCAAGCCAAATACGTCAGAAGTTGTGAGGCAAAGGGAGGAAGATAAGGAAAAGTCTAGAAGCAAGTTTTTTGTTCAGCGACCTGCTTCTCCTATCCGATCTACGTACAGAGTACGTCCAAGTGACGATGAGCCGAAAATTAATAGGGATGTGCTCAAAAGTGACTTAAAATTGGCCAGTTTAGGAAAACCAATGACGCCCATATTTAGACGACATTTAGAAAACCGACAAGACTTCGATGGTCGATACAGTTACCGGGATAAAACCCAAGATAAACTGGATAGACGCAAAATAGAGTTACCGATACGAAATGTTAAGAATTTAACGCCGGTTTTAGAAAAGAAAGATGATAAGCCCAAAAGGAGGGAAGGAATCACAAGGAGCAATTATGTAAGACTAGCGAATCTCAAAATTAGCAAAGAGCTGAAACCAGACAGTGAAGTTAAGGAATCTCCAGTAGAAAGAGTTATATAGATTAATGTTTTTCAGTCTCGAAGGATAAAATGCGTAAAATGGTTGTGATGTAGAAATCTTTCTGAATTAATCAGGATATTTTCTTCTGCATTGATAATTTTGTATCTAACACGGGATATCTTTAAATTTTTGGTCATTCTTATCTAGAAGATGACCTATCCATATGGAGTGTGACACAAAAAATCTAAAGTCCAAACATTTTGCGTACTTAAGATATATTAAAATTGGCGTTTAAATAAAATGATTCTCCAAAAACATCGGCTGGCCCGATCGTATTTTTTTTGGTTTATCAGTTACTTTTTCTTAGATTTGTCTTTCTCAAAACAGTTATATTAACACTTACAAATAATACTTTTTCTTTAGATTTTTGCTAAAAACGCGTTTTTCCTCGAGACTAAAACAATCACAAGACACTACACCGGTGGTCGGTATCAAGCTTCAGAGTGTTATATTGGTCCTTCCATGTTAGCGTTTTAGAATTTATGTCATTTTCTGCTTAAATGTTATTTACATTGTTGTTATGTCGACCACCGGTGTATGTACGCCGACTTTATTTATTCTTTTATATAGAAAATATAGTTAATGTGAAAGTTTTTGTGAGTTTGTTATTCTATAACTCAAAAACTCTTGGGCCGATTTCGATCAAATTTGGTGATTTATCCCAAAAAAAAAATGAACTAAATGAACTTTAGCAATTGTTATAAAAATATTATATATTGTCTTTATATATTCTATCTTCATACACTTTTCAAGGATATAAATTTATATTATTTGAAATATATAATATAAAAATAAATATAAGGATATTATTTGAAATATTATTAAATAAAGTCGGTGTGCAGTCGTCTCTTGCCAAGTTAGATATACAGTTGTTGATTTGTTATGTACTTATTGTAAAACGCTTGGAACGGAATAATGTTCTATTGTTTACTTGCCAACAAAATATAGTACATGTAGAATCTTTAATACTATATGTTATACTGAAATTGTGGTCGCTATGAAATATTATGTAGTTAAGTTAACATTTTTGTAGTAAAAATAAGTGTTAAATATGCCGTTTGTTTAAGGATCAAAGTAAGGAATTTGCAATTCAGATAAAAATAACTACGTTAAAAAACCGACTTCAAAAACGGAAAAGTAAAAAATAAAAAAGATTTGATATTATTAATTACTACATTATTAATAATTGGCAAGAGACCGCTCAGGACCGGGGAAGAAGGAGAGCTCTCGTCTCAGAGGCCAAGACCCACTGGGGTTTCAGCGCCAGAGGAGTAAGTAAGTAAGTAATTACTACATATTATTTAGATGTGCTATTTATTAAATAGGTTTGATGGGACCAGCTCGAAGCCATTCCGCATCAAACAAAAAAAGAATCACGTAAATCGGTTCAGAAACCTCGGCGGAATCGGTGTACATACATAAAAAAAATATACCGTTCGAATTGATAACCTCCTCCTTTTTTTTGATGTCGGTTAAAATTGTATGATTTTTAGCGTAATATATGAGAGAAATATTTCTGCTTTTATATCTACTTAATTTCCTTTACATTTTTAGGGATGCATTTTATTTATGAACTCATGATGAAAAATTGGTTTAGAAAATACTAGTTCTTAAATAATGTCTGTATAAAATATACATATTTTATGGCGACCACGAAATAAAGTACAGTAATATAATAAATAGCTTAAAATTTTGATACAGTTATTAAACGTTTCAAGTTTTATACGAATATACAATATTCAATAGATTTCGTACGCGTTGTTTTAGCACAAATAGTTGTTATGTGCTTTTACATTTGCGTGTGCCTTTGTCAAGACTGTATTGTCTGTCAATTTGTCATCGAATATAATGGTAGCCCTACACGATGTTTTGAAGGCATGACAAGAAGTTTGATCAAGAGTGAATTTCATTGCTGAAAAAAATAATACATTATTATACCATTTTTTCTGCAATTCTAAGATAATCTATAGATTTTCTTTAAAAATTAATAATAATTTTCGCGTATGGCTACTATTAGAAAAATCCCTGCGCCTGAAGTATGAACGCTTTTTATGTATTTTTAATCAAAAATTTCTGTGGTACTTTAGGCACACGGTATTTAGATTATTTTGCTGTTATTTTGCTGATAACTTTAAGCAAAGGTGTTATGCTTTATATATTTTTTGCGTGCGATTAAAAATATATTTTCTGTTGTAATTGGCAGAGCAATTAAAATTTAACCCCTAAAATTATCGAAATATTTAAAATATACAAATATATTTACAAATTGTAATACAAGCAATCTAAATTGTCTGTAATTTTTCAATATTTTCTCAAAGTATTAACGATGTATTTTAATTTTGCTCAATAATTCGAAAAGTAAAACAACTGCCATTGTAACAATTATTTAATAAATAATTTTGCACTATCGAATTCTTTCCGTCTTCTAGAAAAATTATTTATGCTGCAAATTAATACATTTGAATGCCCACTAGTGCCAATACTTATAGTAAATACCTTATTATATAACGTAAATAATAATCGAAAAGCATTGACATTTTTCATACAATTTAATTTGTCCAAGAGATATATTGACGATATAGTTATTAACAAGCAAAAATTTTGTATAAAACCTCCAAATATATTTGATTATTGATATTATTTTTATATTGTTTTAAAAATAATTCCGCAAACCCGCCTGTTTGTATTTACATTATTATTTTACTTAATTGACAAGATTAGACTTTTATTTAAGACGTTTATTTTAAGTGCTCATAAAAATATTAACTTGATTAATTTATTAACTTTTTAATCGCATTTAGTTTTATTTAATTTTAAGGAATATAGTGACAGGGTGCCATGTTTTATTTTTATGTTTAAATGCAACGAAGGGTCGAGATTTTGAAAGCAGTTTTTATTACTATGCTTATGATGTTCGATCGACCGCCTCCTTGGTACAGTGGTTGACGCGTGAGCGTAGCACCGAGGGGTCCTGGGTTCGATTCCCGGTGGAGACGAAGAAAAAAAAATGTCTCGGTCTGGCAGGACACAGAAGGCTGATCACCTACTTGTCCCTAAAGAAAATCGATCAGTGAAACAGATGTATAATGCATCTGCCCCTTACCCCACTAGGGGACATGGGACTTCACTTATGATGTTCCCATTTCGTTGCATTTGTGAAATTAAATTTGTAATCTCATGTTAGCGTGCTCATAGTTTTTATATTGTCTGTGATACATTTTGTTTGTAAAATGTTGCAATAACGAGTATTATAGATCTTGATAGTAATAATTGATTAACACTTTATTTCGTGTTTTTACAAAATTAACAAATTAACCTTTAACGAGGGTTCCGTCTTCTTGCATTCCGACTCTTTATACTGTTTGTAAGTACAAAAAATAAAGGGATATATTCAATAACATGTGTTTTTATTTGATCCATGTCTATGTTCTTCATTATTATAACAGCGTATTTTATTATATACCATTGGCTTTTGTTATGTTCACACCGTTCTCATAATAATCAGCTCATAAATTTGCATTTTGGTACAGAAATAATTATAGTGTAGATTAGCACATAGGTTAGGTACTTTAGACCCAGGCAGGTTTCTGCTATTCAACAGGGTCCAGTAGTTCTTGTATATCAGTATCGATTACGTATTTAACTTTTGAGCCATTTGATAAAAAAAAATTGTTTTTGGGAAATTTGTGATTTGAATTTGTTTTATGTACTTACTTATTGGGAGTATAAGGTGTAGTATGAATACATTATATGGCATAGTAGGTAGTATTTATGAAAACAATCACTAGTTAGTAGCTACCTACGTGTTAATTTTTATATTACTGAACTTGTCCTGTCATTTGATTCAAGCATCCTAAAAAAATCCTATTACTTTTGTATTCAGTGTTCACCAAAATTGTTTAGGCATAGTACCAATTAAAAAAGGATAAAATAAAACACATTTTAACCATAAAATATTATTTATTAAAAAAATTGATCTAAACATGGGTTGTAAATGTCTCGGACACAATATAATAGTTATAGTTAAACGGAACCCCTAGTTTTTAGAAAATAAACTAATTATTAAAAATATATAATAATAAAATATTGTCGAAATTGGACTTCGAAGTTGTTGTTTATTTTATAACAATAATAATTATAAATGAGGCGGCCAAGTTAGTAGGCAAATAATACTAATGTAGCCTCTTTCAATTTTTTAACAGAAACAATAACCATCACCTTTTTTCAATAGGTACTTAAAAGACAGGTGATAAATATAAAAATAAATTTAATGTACGGGGGAAAATTTAACAAATAATGAAATCATATCGATTTGAGAAGAGCCTTCTTGATATTTTACCGCAAGTATTATCATAGTGAAATAATTTAATTCCGGAGTGCACAAAATTGAATTTACTCTTCATTCGGAGTTCGGATACAATACCAGAATTTAATAACAAGGGCGTTCAAAGTACACCAAATTAATATGTCCCACATTCATTACCAGGAAGTCGGCCGCCTTACATAATAAGATTAAATGATCATTATCATTTAAGATGCTGTAAAAAATTACAGTTAAAATAAAACAATTTATTAAAGCACAACAGTAAAGCACTTTCAAAATAATATAAGTTCATGATTAAATAATTGTAGTTTATATATACATCGTGAAGATTATGTTTTCGTTATTCGAGAAAAAATAAGTGGTTTTATATTTGGCACTTTATTTATTGATAGTGATATCAATCAACTTTCTAATCTTTTCTATAGTTAACTATATAAATGTGAGTAACTTTGAATAGTCTGTGCGCTGCAATGTGGACGATGTGATATTAATTCTTTAATTGATTTGCCTAAATTATCATTATACGTGCACAAATGTGATTTGTGATGTTTACTAAATTAGGTACCTAATTATCAGTGAATATTGTATACAATGACAATGATTTTTCCGCTTATAGATATGAATAGAAGACATATTCATGACCAAAATTAAAACAATTTTGAACATATTGGGGTAAGACCAGACTAGAGAAATTTTTGATTATATAAAATTATTAGTAAGTAACATACAATTTTCGATTTTTCTAGTGTGGTCTTACCCAAATATCGTTTATTTATAAAAATTTAACAATATAAGTAACAACGAAACGATAAGTAACACATTGTACAAAGTAATTTAAAAACATCTAAACATTACTATCTATTCTAAAGGTATACGATAATTTAAGACTTATACATAGTATCAGACATGTATTTCTCTTACAACTACAGTGAGATTTAAATGGGCGAGCGGTTATTTTCAACAAATTAAAACATAGTTATGTTCAAGTATATCTTATATATAAAATTCTCGTGTCACAATGTTAGTCTGCATACTCCTCCGAAACGGGTGGACCGATTCTCATGAAATTTTCTGTGCATATCGGGTAAGTCTGAGAATCGGCCAACATCTATTTTTCATATGTACCACGGGCGAAGCCGGGGCGGACCGCTAGTGGAATATAAAAATATTCAGAACGGAAAAATATTATTATGACATGGAAGACGATAAACAGCATTGATATTAATATTTCTAGTGAATATTTTCAGTTAGGTATTTGATTTACAACATTACAGTGACAACACTGAAAATTGAAATAAATATATTTTAAGTAAGCCTGACTATTAACTGTTTTAAAGATAAAAGTATCAATACTTAACAACATTAATAGTAATAAACCTGTAAGCTGTAAAATATAAAATATGTATGTGAAAAATTAATTTAAAAATGTCAAATAGCATTTTCGCGCCATAAAATCTAAAATGCCCGCTCGCCCGGTGCACAGATAATGTAAATCGTAGAAGCATGCAAATATTCGATATGTAATAACTACAATGTAATGACACATTACAATTTCCCTAAATGTAAAATGCGAAAAAATAAATGCAACATTTAAATTCTAGGACTTCTGTTTAATGTAAATTTGTTCTAAACCTTAGAGTACTAGCCACGATAAACGTGTAAGGTACAGACGAAGCGCTACGGTCTATTCATTCAAAGTAAATTGAACATTGTTTTAAATTCGATCCATATCCCACTTTTACATTCGATGTCTTTTAACATTTTAATTTCGCATATATCTACATAATTTGGAGATTGAATTACAATTGACAATTATAAAAATCAACAATGTTTCTTAGGCCGGTTGCAGAGCTTCACCGACCATCAGTGCGTATGTCAGTCGCGCTTGTCATATGTATGGAAATTCATAAAACCGTTCATAGTTAGACCGACCATACGCACGCGTATTTCCATACATATGACAAGCGCGACTGACGTACGCACTGATGGTCGGTGAAGCTCTGCAACCGGCCTTATAAATTTGAATGGGACATTCAGACCTGAGATTCTGTACCTTGCTTCACTCAAATACATAGCACCGACATTCTTTCATTAATTTAGACATTGACATACCTCGCATACTCTTAAATAAACATTAGGGTCAGTACATACGAAACTGTTCACGTAAATTTTATAATCGTGTGCACTAATCCCAGAAAAGACTAGCCATAAACAAATCAAACAATTCATAAAATGTACAAAAATATTTCCACACCGCATACCATACTGTAGTAATTATCCCCTCTTAAACATATTCTATTGTAATTAATTCAAGTAGTTAATTCTCAGTTACTGAGATCAATAACACTATAACTCTAGTGATTAATTATTATTATTGCTAATAGTGCATTGAATATTATCATTTATTTAATTACGTTGGCACTAATTTTACAATGTAATCTAGTAAAATTAATAGGAATCGGAAGAGAAGGGAATAATTGACAGCTATTTCACGGGCGCACGAGCGTTCGACACGCAGCGTTTTCGCCGCTACGTGCAAACGTTACTACACTTCTCTAGTAACGGAAGCCTCTGTAAATTTATAGTTAAAAAAATCTCCAAAAGACGATGACTAGTATCGGCAGTGGGTTATGTTTAACGTGGCGGCGACGCGGCTGCGATTCTTTGTCGCAGTCGCGTGAACTTGCCGTGAACAAGTCGCAGCTGAGTGCGCAGTCGCGTCGAAAGTTCCCGCTGTAGAGCCTGCACTTCGATCAGCTCGCGACGCAACTGCTGATAGTCGGAACGCACCTGTGTACGAACATTGTATACACGATCTATGCGTTAGGGTCGGTCCACACGTTGCGGTTTTATGATGAAAAAGTACTGTGGAACGACCCTTGGTTGTGTTGGCAATGTTGTTGTTTGGCAATACGTGCGCCAGATGTTAAATTATAGAACATATTGCAATTATTTAATATAACTTTTTGGTCTTTCTTGCATAATTAAATGAGATTTACTTTATTAAAATATTCTATCAATATTTAAATATGAAAATATTTAACATCTGGCAATACATAACATTGCACACAAATGTTTGTAGACATCTCTGAAACGAATATTCTAATGCTCTTCACACATAAGCGATTAGAAAGAGAGCTAAGATATCGTTGTAAATACAAATAGATTTGTAGAAATAATGACATGGACATGGTCTCCCATGGGAAGTAACTTGTGAGTGGTGTTGCGAAGTTGAAAATTAAATTTAAGCTTAAAAATGGCTGGATAAGTTAAGGAACTATAATCACACAAAAATAAGAGTTGATACTTGTTTTCATTACATTTTTAATATTGAACTCGGAACTTTTCATTTAATTTTCAAAATTATAAGACAAAAAAAAATTACCCAGCCACTTTTTAACGACATCGTATCCACAATTATTTATCGACATGGCAACTCCTGCAAAAAAATGAGAAGCCCTATATTAAGCGACAACACTGCCTCCTGTTGATCAGGCTTTCGCAAAAGTACGTTATTAGTACTATATTATACACTTTCGGGCCTGGTTTAAACCTCGTATCGAATTTAAGCCCGTCAACTAATATCAAAGCGAAACGCTTATAGTCTGCCATTTTGTTATTAAAACATGTTTCTATCTGAGACAAAAATGTCTATGAAGTAAATTTTAAAACTATGTACTTAGGTACTTGAAAAAAAATCTATCTACACTAATATTATAAAGAGGAAAACTTTGTTTGTTTGTTTGTTTGATTGTAATGAATAGGCTCATAAACTACTGGACCGATTTTGATGAAATTTGGCACAGATAATCTTTAGACCCTGAGAAAGAACATAGGCTACCTTTTATTGCGAAATATGTACCACGGGCGAAGCCGGGGCGGACCGCTAGTCATAAATATTTACAACATTATTATTATATTTTCCTGTTTTACAGAATATTTATATACGTTACCCTTTCGATAATAGTTTAATTTATTTATTTCATATTTTTACGCAACGTCTACTTTATAATATAAAATATGTTCTACTTTATAAGATACTAGCTGTGCCCTGCGGTTTTACCCGCAGTGCTCCACTCCTGTTGGTCTTAGCGTCATGATATATATTTGTTTGTTTGTTTGTTTGAACGCGCTAATCTCGGGAACTACTAGTCCGATTTGAAAAATTATTTCGGTGTTAGATAGCCCATTTATAGAGGAAGGCTTATATGCTATATATCATCTCGCTAAAACTTACAGGAGCGGAGCACTGCGGGTAAAACCGCGGAGCACAGATAGTTTGTAATATTATGTAAAATGAAAATGTAATATTGACATTTTTTTTCCGAATTGGTGGTAAATATTAAAACTGTTATGACGATTCAAAAGTGCTTTTAGAAGAATTCTTATTTAATAAATAAATGTTTAAATTTAAATAAAATGGCAAGCTATAAGCATACACAATGGAACACTGAATAAATTCTGACCTGTCCTCAATTATAACGCAAGGGGCTGAAAAATAAATATGTTACGTTTTAAACCATTCTCTTCAATACTGTTCGAAAATTTAAAAAGTCCGTTTATGAATAGAAATATGAACGTCTACGTAACGACCCGCGTCTTTTGCCATGCCGGAGCGACGCCTAGCCTCTCGGTCACTCCAGCAAGGCGAAAGACGAGGGTTCGAATCCCGCCTCGTGATCTAATTTTTCTATTATTTAAAAATTTTCTTATTTATAAACCATTTGAATGCTATAAAACTAAATATTAAATATAAATAATTGTTATCAGCCCAATACTATATTCTTCTATTCTTCCTTTTTATTAACACCTATAAAATGTTCAAAGATGTCTTATGTTATCATAAATTCCAGACAACAAATGCATTATGCAGCTCATAATATTTAGCACTACAAAGGCAATATTTACTCAATAGGTACTCGTTTGCGTATGTAGCGTCAATGTTTATCAGATACATGCTAATTAAATGTTTATCATTACAGTGTATGGTAGCAAATAGGAGCTATTTTATTATGCCTTTTCACAATAAATATTTTATTGACCATTAAATAGTATATTAAATAGTAAAAGTACAGTATTCTGCGTGTTTTTTTTATGTACATGAAAACATATACGGCATATTTGTATGTTTGTCCATATTTAAACCTATAATCGTCTGAACCGACTTCAACGAGATTTCTTTGTTGAAGTGCTGCTGAAAAGGTATTATATTCGGTGTAACGGAGGCTATTTCGTTTTCAAACTTTAATTAATACACGCGTACAATATCTCGATATAAAATGTTTGCAAATTACAATGTTGTATCTTATATCTATGTATCTGTAAATCTTTAGTTGTTGGTGTTTTTAGAAATCTCGTAAGACGGTTCGTTTCTAGGTTGGGTGGGAATAGAAATAGTTCACTGAAATATTCAACTCCCAATGCAACTACTCAAGATCTGGGTCTAAAATATTAACCTAGTTCTGACACTAGTGCCGAAAAATTCTAAATTTTGTTTAAAGGCACAAGCTCTCAACTCTACTAGAAAGTGGTACCTAAAAATAAACATATTGTTGGTTGTTGTGGAGCTTTTTAGAATAGATATGATTGTCACTAATCTAAAACTAAATGCAATTTGTTTTTATTATTTACTTTTTTATTATAAAGAAGAGCTATTGTTTATCGAATACGCTATAATAATATCAAGAACTTTTGGTTCGAATAGAAGAATTATTAGGTATCTGTTAGACAGTCCATCAATGGACGAAGGCTACGACCAATAAGGATCTGAGCAGCCATGAGAAATGTTGGAAAAGCGGGAAAAAATACTTATTTTTTGACAGCTTCAGATGATATAACCATATAAATAAACGACGTACACGGTTATATACAAATAGTTATTTTCCTCAAATCAATGCGGATATAACCGCGAGGCACAACTAGTTTCTAATAAAACTTGAGATTCAAGCCAAGTAACATTATAGTACAAGCTGTATATAACATGTTTCTTTAAATAGCTCTGCTGATTGCTTTTCTATTTTCGACTAATACATAAGGCCATCAGCCATGTTCAGTGGATCATGAATGTCACGTAATTAAGTTTAGAGGAGCGTAATTAATTGATGCTTTTTGAATGGACTATATGTATTTATAAATAAGTATACTATTACATTATTATTTGGCGCAACACACTTATGTGAAGACAGAGTAATATTTTAATTAATCGAAAGTACGTGTATATTTTAGCGAGTACATGTAAATTTAACGTAGAAGACGGTAATAACGGAATTTTTTACGAATTCAAAACATTTTTGGAAAGTCGATTACAACACGTATTATATGCAATATTACATAATATTTACATTTGGATGCTATTGGTTATGGATTTTTTTTGGTGTTTTTGAGTACTTTAAAATTAAATTAAAATTTACTTTATATAGAGTATAGTTTGCTCACAATGGCCAATATGTAGGATGACTCTCTATATAAATAGATGTAGAGATAAAAAGTCAAAGACAAATGCACTTCCTTTATATATATTCCAATGAGGCAATAGATTGCACATGTTTGAAGACAGATAAGATAAAGGGCCTCCATAAATGGTCTTTAAGAAACTACATAATAGGGCTGACAACGATTATGTATATTTATATATTGACTTAATTTGTTTGTATGTTTATCAGAACCTATTGATATTCTTATCCCTAACTATAATTTACTGTGTAACTTCAATTAATAAATCTAATATGATTTAACTAAAAACATATACTTATGTACATAAGTTTCAGAAATACCTTGTATTTAAAGGATCTTTTGAAAAGATGTATTAATCCATACTTACTAATATTATAAATGCGAAAGTAACTCTGTCTGTCTGTCTGTTACTCAATCACGCCTAAACTACTGAACCAATTTTCATGAAATTTGGTATGGAGATATTTTGATACCCGAGAAAGGACATAGGCTACTTTTTAACCCAGGAAAATGACGCAATCCCGGAAATCCCACGGGAACGGGAACTATGCGGGTTTTTCTTTGACTGCGAGGGCGAAGCCGCGGGCGGAAACCTAGTATTATGTAATATCTTTGCTATACATTAGTAGCAGGGTTTAGTTAAGCGTGTGCTATGTAGTGTTAATTGTTATACAAATACTTGAAATACTGTTTGTTAGTATATCCATCTGAATATCAAGAAAGAGTGCACCCCATGAACAGTATTATCATAGCAGTATCAGTTCATTATTAAGTGTTTTAATTTTAAATGTCACAAAATATTTTTAACTCTAGGACATTTGAAATATTTTTACACAATTGGTATTCACTATTACAAATTGTTTGTCATATATTTTACATACATCATTATTACATTTTAAACAGGTTCTTATAAGAATATGCTATAATACATTACACTATTATCTGTTGAGCAATAATTAGTGTATCTCACCTCCGAGACAGATTTAATTAAGTTAACGAGGCAGACGTCCTGATGGTCTACCGGAGCCACCAGCTCCTTTCCACCTCCATCCAGTTTCCACTCCATCAGGTCAAGTTGCTCATTGGTTTGTTTAATCTGTTTATTTTGAGAAGATTCATTTTATAATGTAAAATATTGTATTTTTTTCTGGGTTTGCCAGTATAACTAATATGAAATGATTTGTAAACCAAAATTAAAACGAAAGTAAAATTATAATTACCAAAGACAAGTGCATGTATTTTTAGATTTATAGAAAATACATGCCCATTTGTACATACAGGAAGTAAATGAGAAGTAAATAGGAATTGCAAGGAAATGATGTTGATTTTGCAGTTGTATACAAATCTTATCAATGATATATTATATCTTTGTTAAGAATTTGATAACAGCAGTCCAGCAGAGTCGAAAAAGTAAAACTAAATTTATGACTAAGTTTACTTTGTATTTACTATACAAAGTAAACTTAGTCATAAATTTTAGTGCTGTTTATACTTCCATACAGTTTTTTAAGACACCATAAACATTACTGTATTTTTAATAACAAGTATTACTCATCTCCTCTGAACACACAAACGAAATGCGGCACACCCGTTATGTAAATAAAAACGCAATTAAAATGCATGTATCATACCAAATTCGTAGAACACTAATGCATACTCAAGTTCAAAGTTACAAGGGGAATTAGAGCGAGTAAAGTAGTATTTCAATAATTATTTATATAGGGAAGCGGCGCACTGACCTAAATAAAACCATAGCAATTAAACAAAGATTTATTGATGTATCACCAGTTAACTCACCGAATCGTCTAATTCCTCCATTGTGATCTCTTTTTCTGTCATTTTCACAGTTTATTTTAATTTTTTAAGTTATAATTCACTAGAATTCACGTCATTCAGGCGAAACCGCAAAACGACCATTTTCCTTGAACAAAAAATGAGGAATAATAAAATTGAATGTCAAATAACAAATTGTCAAATGTGAAATGTCATTAGACCGATTTGACAGATGTCACAAGGAAGGCAACAGATTATAATTTGAGAAAACAAAAGAACTGTCAGAATCATTGTTCGAGCATGATTCGATTTTGATAAGATTCGAGCAGTTCGATTAAAATGCTTTCATCATCAATCGATTAAGGATGGAATTAAAAACCCAAGACGATATATTTTTCGCGATTTAATTTTATCCTCTGTAAACTGTCCTAATTGACTAATTGTGGTCCTGAATGTTTCTTTATTTTTACACAACCGTTGACAGAATCTGTATAAAATTTGCTAGAAATAGGCTGTTTTCCAATTACAGAGCATAATGCGACTCAGTGGCGCACAATGCCGAATTATGCTGATGCTTAATTGGAACGTGAAACGCACCAGCAGGTTGCGCTAAGTTCAGTGTTGAAAA
Source organism: Colias nastes (assembly GCA_907164665.1). NCBI lineage: Eukaryota > Metazoa > Arthropoda > Insecta > Lepidoptera > Pieridae > Colias > Colias nastes. Next base: position 4,579 of record CAJQZM010033086.1, on the reverse strand, counting down.
AAAAAATATTCATAGAGTTAGCAATAACCTCATTAATGTGTAAATAAAGTGGTATACATAATAATTGGTTGAAAAATATTTACGGTTATTTTAAGTAATTTGGATTTTGATTATTTCATTAACATTTTTTTCAATGTTTGTACCTTCAACCATACTTATATTTATTTTTTTAACACGATTTGAATTAACTTTGATTATTTCGAAAAAACTACAATGAAACGAAAGCTTTAAAATTTTTTCCAACAATTAATAATTACTAACGATAAATCGATTGCACGCATCAATTCACGCGCATTACTTTTAAGAGTGTTCGATTGTGCGAAGCGTTGCTGTAGTTGGAACATTCAAGTTAAGCATTATGCCGCATAATGCGCTCTAGTGCTGTAATTGGAAAACACGGATAGAATGCCTTAATTATCACATAGGTTACTTTCTCAAATACTCAAGAAGAATATTTACTCAGAAGCAAAATATTGCTTTCGTTTCTAATACAAAACAAATAGCCTTGGAGGTGCCAGAGGTGTACAGGGTATAAATAAAAAATCCAGTATAATTATATACATTTATTTGTCTTTATAAATATACATATAGACATTCACAGGATAGTAGTGAAAGTTTTTAATGTTTATATTTCGAACGATTGCTTTACATTAAATCAGAGATCATCTTATGTTGTCGCTTAAGAAATACGAAACAATGAAACAAGAATTCACAGAACAGACTAGTTCATCTAATTTTTCAAATCAGAAGCGTTACCGTGACGTCTTAAAGCAATATTAATCCCAGTGTGGAAAAGAGACAGAGCTATGTAGGTCGTCTAGCGCCATCACTTTCCCATGCTGCAATTAATACTGCTTTAAGACATCATGGTAGCCCCTCTTTACACTAAATTAAAAACGCTATCAATTACGCCATTGCACATATTAAAACTATTTTCCATTTAAAACATCGAACATTTATAGTGGCAACATTAAACTCTAAAGCATTTGTTATTTATTTAATTAAAATTAAAAATCAGCATCTAAACATAACTTTGTACAAAATAACCGTTCCCTTACACCCATCGATATAGTATAAGTAAAAACATTTAGGGCCAGTTTCACGACTTAAAGGTGTCTTTCCACTAATAATGTGCGAGGATGTGTAACGAGGAATGTGTTTGTAAATAACCAATCATCGCTTCATTTAGTTTGAATTTTGAAGCGTTTAGCGTTTGAAGCGATACTATTGGTTATTTACAAACACATTCCTCGCACATTATTGGTGGAATAGCACCCTAATTATTAAGTCGCTGATAGCCTATTTGACATTTTTTTGTCTCATACTTTCACACATTATTAGTCATTTGACTGACAGATAAGCTAAAGACAACACACACAGAAGTTCTAAAACTGGCCATAGAGCATGTTTTAAAAAAACATTCGTAAAATAAATATTTACATTAGACAGTTACTGAATCATAGCAAATTATACCTTAATGCATTAAAATTAAGGTTCAGTGGTTACTTAATACTATATCAATGTTTACATCGTATACTTCAAGTTTAAAAAGACATTGAATCTATTGAGTCCAGAAACACTGCACTTTAAAAAAATCTACTAAAAATATATACACGGTGCAAATTTCTTGTTACACAGTACGCGATTTTTATATTTTAATATTTTCAAATTTTGAAACTCATAGTTCGACTACACTAAAACTAAAATGCACTAATTCGTGAAGATAATTACATATTATAAATTCGTAACACGGTGGCAAGTACCCAATTTGGTATTCTGTTTTTACATTTTATTCATTTGCGACTACAACTTATAATTTAAAACTTACCAATTTTACGATTCTACAATTCCTTTTTGGCCTGTTGTAATCACATAGCATCAAATTCTTTTTTTTATCCATTCAATTTTGGCAATAACATCTGTCAAAGAAACGTCATATCGTCCATAGATAATCAACAGAATATAAATCGAGTCATGAATCAATGCCTTCTTAAGAAAAAAAAAATCCAAAATGTCATTTGAATGTCAAAATATAGCGCCAAAACTGCTCAGATATACAAAAATACGTGTTACATGGTACTACTTAGTACTTACATCGAATGTCAGTCAACGCCGCGTCTTGTCCGTACCACTACGTCTGGACCCGGCTCTGTCCGTGCTTGGACTAAGGCCTCCATACTTTACTTTACTCATTGTATGGGACATATATACCAGGAATTTAATTTGTCATATAAAAATAAATATTTTTTAGATCTTGCCTGAAGATTCCATATCCATTTGGCGAGAGACGATAATATGTTTTATTAAAAAATAAATTTAAAAATAGGTACACTAATTTTTTATGTTTCGTACATTCTTGGTATATATGTTCCTACAATTCATAGAAACCATTCCTTCTTTATAGCATACATAAGAAACATTTAATTTCCAAATCTCGCAAAAGATGAAAGCTTTTCATACATTTTATTTCTCTAACAAGTGTTTTGTCTCGTTCACTCTTAAGAAATCGTCGTAAGAAAGAATGTGATAAAAACATTACATTTATTAATGTGTGAAGTTTATATGTAGAGTGAAATGATATTTAGATAAAATATTATTCGTTAAAATCACTTAAGCCAACGTTTATGGTCATAGAGATACTATTTCTAATATACCATAGATCTTAATAGATATACCATAGACAAACAAAATGGACTGAGTGAAATAAAGATGTTTATACTCTTTTAAATGTATTTGTTGCCGCAACAAAATCGTGCGGAACGGAGCGTTGCTACTACGTCATCGCGGCGTCACGTCCCCGCGCCGTGCGATTGGCCGCGGATGACCTTACCACTGTCCTCTACTACCACTTCGATTTGCCACGCAGCCGTCGAGCAGTGAACTCCTTCGCAAAAATTAATTCTACCAAACGCATTCTGTAATTTTGATAATTAAATTAATACGCGCAAATTTATTGTCTTCTTCTTTCGTCGTCAACATTTCTGGACCTTCGACCCCGGATCCTGGATTTTGGAGACGCAATCGGCGAAGAAGTCGCAAAATTACAGTGCAGTTTGGTAAGACGGCCAGCTAATTTATCCAACCCTGTAAAGCTTCATCTGAATGATACTGTGCTTTGTATATTCCAGAGCTTTTGGTGTTGCTTGCCTCCTCACGTGCTTTTACGCAATCGAAGAATCCGCTTCACGTGGCACGTAAGTACTTGTAGCTTTTTACTTCAGTAATTATGTCTCTATCTGAACAAAAGGAGCTTAAGGATTTGAGGAAAAAAAGGGGTTTAATTAAATGTAGATTAACTAATTTTAAAAAATACGTTTCTTCGTTTGAAAATGTTGACCTTGACACGCATCAAAGGGCAGAACTAAAACTACGTATACCAGGTGCACAAAATTTAATGAACGATTTCAACCAAGTTCAAAGTAAAATTGAAGATCTTGTCCCGGAGTCAGAAACGGATAAACTCATAGAATCACGCGTAGAGTTTGAGAGGGAATATTATGTTGTCCTGGCGATGCTGGACTGCATGGTAAACCCAGATGATTCCGAGGATAGATCTGTTGATAAATCCATTGACTGTTCCTTAGCGCACGGCCATACGACCTGTAACAATTTTAGTAACGATTCAGTAAAATTACCGACTATTTCTGTACCTAGCTTTGACGGTTCACATGAACACTGGGTAGAATTTCGCGACACGTTTTCGTCCTTAATTCATGATTCGAAATCAATACCACCAATTCAAAAATTTCACTATTTAAAGGCGAGTTTAAAAGGTGACGCTAAAATTGTAATAGAAAACGTTGAATTTTCATCCAATAATTATCTGGTTGCATGGGATCTTTTATTAAACCGCTTTAATA
>CAJQZM010033082.1:0-17256 GCA_907164665.1 Colias nastes | reverse complement strand
GTCGCGGCGCCGAAATTGGCGCTGCGACTGACTTGTCTACTGACCCTTTGTAAATCAGCACTAATATTCAACTCAGCGCTGACTTCAAGCCTCTGTACTGACTTCAAATCTGTTTACACAGGGTTTATTTCGGGTCAGCACTGATTTGCCTCGAATTTGTAGTCAGTTACTGACCCTGTGTAAATCAGCACTTATACACATACAATCAGTACCTAATAAAAGTTTACTATTGGTAGAGTTTTTTCAGAAAACAAAGTGCGCACGCGCGGGCGGTCTCCCGCATCGTTCATTGGGCGCGGTTTTTTGAATTGTTTGATATCGGTATCGGTTATTTATTATCGGCGATACCGATATATCGGCTTGCCGATTATATCGGCCGATATATCGGTATCGGTATCGGTATCGTTACATCCCTAATTTTAAGCATATCCTGTATCATTGCCCTTTAATACTGATTAAACTTAATTGAATATTAAAGCATGAGATAAAATATTTTACAAATTTTTCGTTTCCGTGTTACTTGTATAAGTGAGCATTTTAACATGATATTACTAAAACGTTAAAAGGGTCTTTATTCTGGAAACCAGATAGGGAAAAGTACTATAAGTTTGGGAAACCCAGCTATGCTAGAGGACCCTTCTGGCTAATCAAAAACAACATCAAATAGAGTTAAGTTTAAATTCCTCTTAAAGGAAATATGAATTGGTAAATCTTTGAGTCAAATATTGTAATATGAAATGGACGCTTTGAAATGTGTTTTGCTTTCCATTTTCCCGAATTAATTATTAAACAATAGCAATATTTCAATAAACTTGACAGTTCCTTTGATTAATTTAACATCAACAGCTTATTGTATACCAACACTGAATCTGTTGAATAAGATGTCCGTTGTCCTTCAATATTTAACCTACATTAATATTGTAGTACAAAATTGAATAAGTACCTAACATACTCTAGCTTTTCATTCTCATATGAAATGAAATGTGGGTACTTTTGTAGGAGTTCTAAGAAAACACAAATAACTGGTAGATTAGCCTCAAACATTCACAATATGAATTTATAAAAAAAAAGTCCGTATCTTCGCATTACAATTACTTGTATTTATTCCATTGCTATGTTAGTCGACCAAAAATCTAGGCTTATGAGGTAATGAATAAGATATATTATTCATGGTGAATCGCTTACTGTATCGTTAAGTCATATATCACGGTGTGCCATATCCAAAAGTTTTTATATTCGGCAATAATAACATTAGTATGTATTAACTTCACTTACCAAGAAATCAGAATTCAGAAATTGGGGACATTGACTTATAAATTAGGAAGACCCTACGCAAACAACCTCTAAATTATAATATAAAATGCCTTGCAGCATCTCCAGGAAGAGTTTGGAAATATATCGTCATATTTCATGACCTTTTGATGATACAATCAACGTTTAGTAAACCGGCTAGCCAAATATGAGAACAAAGTTTAAAATAAGACAATAATTATTGAAATTTATTCAAATAAGACAATTTTATGACTTCTATATCACGTTTGATTACGTAAAAACGTTTTTAATTCTTAAAAATAAAAACATTCAAATAAAATTTTCTCCTCTACTTTCCAAGCCGCGGTGTTGATAAGTATCGAACCTTTTTTTTTGTAGAGTAATACAAAACAAACAATTACAACGTAACAAACAAAACAACGTAACAATAACGTAATGTTCAATTTAAGCTTCAATTTTTCAAAAATATCTCTTATCCTCTGTGTAAACAACTGTGTAAGACGAAATTACAGATGATGTATAAACTGCCTCTAAAACTATTCAGTCTGAACTAGGTTTTATTTATTTATTTTATTTATTTATAACACTTCATTGTACAAAACAATATAGGAAATGTGGTACAAATTAATGAGGTACAAAAATTTTGCACAATAGGCGGCCTTATTGCTACACAGCAATCTCTGCTGTGTAGCAATAAGCTAAGTTAACTTATTACATCGTCACTACGCCCCAAAAGTTTAGACTTGACATTACTATTCAAATAAATTTTCTTGTTTGTCGTCAGGCTTTGAATTGCTTATGATTAATTAAAATAACATTTTCAGATGACAATTTAACATCATAAAATTGCATATAATTTATTTACAAAAGTTCAACTGATCAAGAAAAGTTTTATTTTAAAAGAATAAGAAAGTTTTATCGAATGCTTTTCTCTAATACTACGAATATCACGTGTCTTGTCATATATCTAATAGTATCTAATATAAATAAAGGTGAATTTGTCTAAACTATAAACTGTAGGTAAACTGAGGAAAACCATAACCTAGAGAACGCTTAGACCATTATGGTTAAAATCGTCTCACTTATAGAAATAAGTAACATAATCCAGGATACGTCAGATTCAGTCTTACATTAAAAAAAATCTTTCTTGTTATTAATAAACTACGGAAATGAATAACAAACAGCCCCTTAAATCATTATTATGTTTTAATAATAAAATGCTCTCATTCAAGGGAAACATCCTTAGTATAATAACTTATACCGTAATAAAAATTTATTCCTAATTTTATCCGATCTGAAAACACAATAAATAACGATTGTAGCTTCATTGAATTTTATGTTCATTGAACGATAACATTAATGGGCGAATAACCGATATTAGGATCATATTGAGAAAAAACAGAAACTACAAAATGTCTTTCGTGCAAAAAATTCATTAGATTTTTTTGAAGTGAATCTTCTTTATCGGGGTTGGAAAAAAATTTAGTGTAACATTTTTTCGTTACGCGTGACATTTTTCCGTTACGCGCCATCTTTTCCGTTACGCGTGATTCGACGTATTTCTGTAAAGTTGCATATAGTAAATTATTTTTTGAAAAATAAGGTCATAAAGAAGTTTCACCTCTTACGTGTGTACACTAGTACACGCACACATTTTTTTGTACGCTACTTTTAATATAACGAATCTTTATAGTTAGAAGTGATTAATATACTGCTGAAAAAAAGGCAACAAAAAGTCTAATTTTCGCCTTCAAAAATGTCTTTAAAATCCGTGTCTGAAGTTCGAAATAATTTCACTAATTTGTCAGGTGTCATTTTTCACTTAGGCTGGTTGCAGAGCTTGACCGACCGTCAGTGCGTACCGTCGGTCCTGACGATACGCATCAACAATTATTGTATGACTATGACACTAATGCGCATGACAATACGCGTGCGTATGGTCGGTCTAGCTATGAACGGTTTTATGAATTTCCATACTGTATATGACAAGCGCGACTGACGTACGCACTGATGGTCGGTCAAGCTCTGCAACCAGCCTCAAATTGAATTATGATGATATTGGCTTGGCTGTTAAATTAACGTCTACTAACGATCGCTTCCAGTTATTTCTGTCACAGTCATTCTAGTATACCAGAAAATATAAAGAAACAGATAGTTACTTTTAGGGTAGATTTTGCTGTAGGTAATGTTCTTTTTCCCTCATGAATATAATATCACTATCCATCATCCATATTATCTAAAGCTTGTTTAGTCTTGTTAAAAATGCCCTAAGCACTTCGAATCGGTAATCAATTTAGTCAAATACTTGTCCTTCTTACGAAAACACCGAACAATTGCCTCAATCAATTATGGCCTTTACGTGACTTTTTTTATAAAGGCGACTTTTAAAGGTTTCAACCACAATATTTAACATTCTTATCAGAAATCTCATTGCAATTCTTGGAACTTGGTTTTCATTTGCATATGTAATTAAATTCACTAAGTTTGCGGCTGGATTCATATACTCCATTCATTTGGAAATAGTTTGCAACGATTTTAATTGTGCAGGTGTGTAGGCAATAAATTCTCCAAGAAATAGACGTGCTTGAATTAGCAAACGACTTAAACCATTGCCTGTATATTTATATGTTATCCATGTCATATGTAATTGTTTCTTTTTTCTTTATATATTGGAACTAGCTGCTCCGCGCGGTTTCACCCCCGTGGCTCCACTCCTGTTAGTCGTAGCGTGATGATATATAGCCTATAACCTTCCTCGATAAATGGGCTATCTAACACCGAAAGAATTTTTCAAATCGGACCAGTAGTTCCCGAGATTAGCGCGTTCAAACAAACAAACTCATCAGTTTTATAATATTAGTATAGATGTAGCAATAGCGCTCAGGTATATATGAAATGTTTTATATTAACTCTAAGATATTAACATACACTTTTTGTGTCACAAATCAGAAAATAAAGTTGATTTGAATTAAATTGTTTCCTCTTTTTTGACAGTTCTGCTGAAATTACTCTCGTAGAAAAAGTAATACGTGTCATTTCTTTCAGCTTCAAATTTATAACATTTTCCTACTAACATTTTATATTTTTGCATGTCTAGACTGTAAATTAATATTTTACGCATGTCTTACATAGTTAGGCACCCGTCAACACCCGTAAATCTTTCTTTTGTTTAAATGTTATACATTTTTCACACTATTTTGGATTGTTTAAATAAAATATCTTTGAATTATGCCATAATATAGTACCTGTCATAAATATAAAAAATGTGCTATTTAATACTATAATTTTTTTGTCTTTGATAATAAATGTTGTTTGAATTTCAGGTCTAGAAACAAAAGCGATTCACTGAATATTTCCGTCACAGTTCAATGATATGCTGGTTGTAGACAGTTAATTAACTACTGTTGAATACCCGGCAAATTTATCGTATGGAGCCCCCAATTACGAACCTTTGTCAACGATGATTTTTATGTTCTAAGGCGTTTATTTACTCTGCAATGAAATGTAATGTGAATTAACTTTTTTCAGATTCAGAGAGCTCCATAGAATTATCGATAATATGAAATTAAATAAACAAAAAGAATAAAATACAACCGTGCGAGGGCGAAGCAGGGATGAAAAAGTAGTTTGAGTTAAAAATTAAAATATGAAATGATTTTTTTCCGCCCTGTCTCCATACACCTACGTCCCCATTCATGTTCGCTTTAGAAACAATAGAAATATGGGTCATTCATTTTTTGTTTTCAGTTTGGTGGAAAGATAACGATAATAAATTACATTAATATTATTACGTTAGGCCTAACAAAATTTTGATACTTGTTTTATATGTTAGGTCAGTAATATTGTAATTAACTTAAAATGGCTCCCTTTATATTAATATTATGTATTTTCAGAGCATAATGATTTAAGAGATTATGTACATTGTACAATTATTGAAAAAAATCATCAACTTAAATGAGTCCCTTTTAAACCCTAATATTTAATATCAGGTAAAAGGGTGAAATACCCTTTCAAATAAGTTAACATACTTATAATATATTTTTGATTCAGGTGCCGATAAGGGATTAGGGTAAACGCTTATATGATTTTTATCAATATAAGTTAATATTTTCCTTGGTATGTAATTGGAATTGCGTCATTTCTTGGTCACATTTGTCAATCTTCATGTTATTAGTTTCGTTTAATGTCTGTTCTCTGACAAAATAACTTAGTCCTTTTTCAATGAAGTAGTAAAAGTAATATTTAAAAGAATGTTTAAAATAGCCAGGGCATTCTTCGATTCACTAAACTTTATAAATATATAATGCAACTCGCTCGTTCATATATCTGATATATTATCAAGTTACACGAACCACTGTGACTAGGTTTTGGTGCAAATAGAAAGTTTGATTGTAATCGCCATAGTAATCGAAATACGTTCACATGTCACATTTGCTTCTGCCAGAAGTTTCGAAGGAAATTAGATCCACTCCTATATGCATTTTGTATATTATAAACATATAATAAACATTCTCTTGAATGAATCCTTTCGCATTCACGTATGTCACCACTGTTGATTATGTTAATACAGTCTTGTATATATATATTATCTGTGATACGGTGATACACTTATAAATATTTTAATGCAAAATGTACCTACTGAAGTTTGACAAGTTTGATGTAAAACGATATTTGTAGAGGATTAAACATGTGTTCAAATCTCTTGAGTTTACCCTGTTAAAATCAAGCAATTATCGCGGTGGGTTTATTTGAACAGGAATGTTATATTACCCAGTTTATATTCAAATACTGTCATGGGTAGTTTCAGTATTAATGTCCTTCAGATATCACACTTTCTTGTAACATCTTTAGAAACTTCCGAAACGACTTGAGTGAATTTTATGAATTTTTTGTGTACATTCGGTAGATCTGAGAATAAGACGTCGTAAACTATTTTTAGAGCCCTAACTGATAAGGAAGCCCCGGCAGAACAATGTTTACAAGGTCGGCTAAAAATATTTTTTTATTTTTCTTTTTAAAAAGGGCACCCGCCATCAGGTCATAGGCTATCTACTTAAAAGATCTACTTAAAGATCTACTTAAGAGACATATTCTAGAAAAATCTATATAAAATACGCATCGTAATTGACAGATGTGATTTCTCCCTTAATCAACCGATCGCATCTGGATAGAAGATTAGATGAATAATTATGAGCAACCAGCACGTGTCAAGAAATTCGTATCATTGAAATATTCCTTAAAATATGATTAAACTAGAGAGCCATTCAGATGAAAATGGCAATAATTAATTACGTACACCAGCCACATAGTAAATTAAGATGTTATCTCGTAGAAGTCGTAGATATATAGCGCTTGAAGTCTAAGCTAAAGTGGTAGATAGGTAATATAATAAACATGGGTACCAAGGTTTTTGAATGGAAAAATTAAAGAATTATTGAAATAAAAAACGGAAAATATAATGTGAATTTTCATTTACTATTCCTTATAGCTACACTGTTATTCCGTCTGGTAATTTTGTGGAATTTGACCTTATGTAACTTTGGCACATTTCACAAGAAATTAAAACTGTCTCCACGAAAATTGTTTACCGTTTACTTAGTAATTTTAGCAAGCACTCCCTACACTGAATTAAATCTTATTTTTAAGGTTTTTATTACAGAATCATTAAACATTTTCAGAGTTAAGTAGATGATTAATATGCACAATCGTTATAAAAGAAAATTACCTTACCTTTTAAAGACTTTGAAGCCAAAAGTAAAGTTGTTGTGATTGATGTGTTTGTGTTCATAAGATGAATGCCTTTATTTCATTTCATTTTGTTGATTATTTCAAAGATTTTAATAAAGTTGGTTGGGAAGCTGGGTGGCTTAAAGTAACATTAGAGTGTATTTTGTATACAATATTTAGATAAATATACCTATCTACTAGTTAGATGCAAACATGATTAGATAAATTATGTTTCTAGAACCAATGACTATAGTTTATTCGAAAAACTAGATACACTCATATAAGTATGTACATTGTACATTTAATGCTACCTTGGTATTATTTCTATTTTAGATGTTTGATATTTTACAGGATAGGAACAGAAAAAAACACGTACGGACATTAACGATCTTGTATTTTATAAACATCAATCAATTAATCAATTTTAATTATATTTACAATTACATACATGATCCTCTTAACATATTTTTACGTAAACAATATAAAACACATCGATATTTGTATTTACAAAATTTGCTTTAAACAATACAATAATACTTTCGTTTAATATATTTTGTAGAGTATATCGGAAAATCTACAAAAATCTGGTTTTGAAACTATCATAGGTTTTATATACAAGTACAGTAGTAGTACTTACCATAGATTACTAAATAGTAATTTATACATAGTTACTTTGTAAGTACATTTTACATAGAAGAAGTTTCGGAACTATATTCAGAATGATACTCTACCAACTTAAATATATTTTTTACCATATAAATATTTAAGTTTACATTTGTTTTTTATTTTGTAGTAAAACGCTTAAAAATGTGGGCAGACACAAAAAATCCCCAATTAATATGATTTCAATACATATATTCCCATAAAATATGTAATGCATTTTTATTATTAGATTTCACAGCATGAAGGCAATTAGCGTCGTCAAAGGGCTCTTGAGAGGAATTTGCGAACTGAACATCGACTTTACACACAAAGTAAAAAGCTCAAAGCAAATGATGTTCTTTATGAAAGGATCAAAATGGCAACTGACAAAAATTTACGATAATAAAACCAGACACTCAAACGGTTGTTATTATAAAATATCATAAAATCTTCACATAGGTGTTGGAGTTTAAAGCTAAGAATTGATAGGTAAGTACCTAATCTATATTAACTATTCTAATTTAAATGCAAATTTTTATGTATATATGTTCCTAAATAAAACCAGAATACCTGAACAAATCGCGATGATGTTGCACTTTGGTGTAAAAATATTGACATTGTCTACGTGCTACGGGCTACGACGTCTACGAGGAATTTGTTTTGGAAAAATATAAAGGCTTTTTATCTGGATATTTAAGTCAATATAACTTTACAATGCCTAATTATAGTCGTGTTTATTTAACAAGTGAGTCTTTTTAAGTGTTTATTTAGGAACAATTTCGTAAATTAAACAAATTTTACTAATTTAATGGACAGAAAATAAAGAATCATCCCAAAATAAATATTACATAATATTATATCTACTATCTATAATATATTTTAAAACCATTCTTACTAATTATCTAAAATACGTATTAATATAAATACATCAATTTTTTTTACATGGTGGCAAATAAAACGCTTTCTATTTCTATTTCTAAATTCCAATACTTACCTAAATTGTAATGTTCACTGAATTCATATTATTCACAATTATTATTATCAGTATTAAGTCCCATACTTTATTATTTCGATAACAAAAAATGGTTTTACAATAAAACTGGTCAATAGTTCACTTCTGAAGATACTTATAAAAACTATTTCTTAATTTATCTAAATATAGGTATTACAACATCGTATTAAAATAGTTACGAGATCTTCATACAAAAATCTATTACAACTATTACAAATACACAATACTATCATTCGAATTACATTATATTGTAACAAAACTATTTTTACAATGTCATTGTTTGTTTCTTCACTAATTTTCTGTATGATACATCTTACACAACACTGAATATGAGTTTTCGTTTACACTAAAAGATCACCAAATAATGCTCTAGCTCTAGCTCTATGTTCGTTTTATGTAAACCGTTAGATACATTCACTTAAAATTACAACGTCTGTCTCTTATCATATACATTGCCTAAGACTTATTGATAAATTAAATAAACGAAAATTAAACGAGTTTATACTTATATACATTTACTTAAAAATTATAAATTGACTGCGCTGGAACTTCCAAATTCGCGGCAGGCGAAATACGAAAAACATGAAACGAAAGAAGTTCAATTATTAAGTTTTATTGGATCCAGTTCTGTGCCATTTGGTATCGATTTATTGTCGTTGGAGTAATAAAATATCACTTCTTCGTCTACCTTCGTTTCGATGCAGAAAGGTCGGTGGTTTTCTTTAACGAAGTCCACCTTCGCTTGGCGCGATTCGCCGTAGAAACTAGAACGAACTTTAGTTAGACTGGACATGGTTGTCTCACGTCTCGAGTGATCGAAGTTTCTCGAACCTCTTCGATCTATTTTTCGACAAAAGAGCGTCTCCTTGAATGCTAAACGGTACCTGCAACAAGAAATTGAAGAATTAGGATTGCTCGCATCGCAACAAATAAATACATCTACCTAATAGTTAATTTAACATTTATTATTATTAGTCTGTGACGCAGACATAGACGGCAGATAGTATGAATAAATAAGGAAGTAATCTGCACATCATAATATGTTTCTATAATTAGGCAAAAATTATAATTGAATCGGTAAAAGCTCCAATAAATTAATGTAAAAAATAATTCTACTCCAACAACAAAAAATAATTAAAATATCGTTTCACATGTAGCATTTTGTTCAATAAAATGCGAAGTAATTGGACGCGAATTGATATAATAATATGTAACAGACACTATAAAAGGAATTCAATGAATTTTCAGTTGAAATTTCACTCGAATACAAGCACTTTGCATTCAATTTCGTAATCATACAGTTCAGCAAATATAACTGAATTCGGGATAAGTACCTACCAATCATTAAAATGTCTATAAATATACTTCTTTATATACAGGAAAATAATGGTTCAAATGATGCGCGTGTAGTTATCAATTTAATTAATTTTATTTAATTAATATCTCTCTATATACATAAAGGAATAATATTTATCCTATCACATCATATTTTAACAAAGATCTCCGTGTCTATCTGTCTGTTATTCATTAATTTCTAGACCAAAAACACGCAAGTGACACAACATTTTTAGAAAGTTAATATGCATGAAAATAATATATCAAAAGAATTTGTTTTATGAAAACAAAAATGAGTTTTACAATCAAAATAAGAGTACCTTTTAACATATTTTGTGGATTACGTAGAATATATAAAATATCACTTTAATAACTCTATTAAAGTTAAAATACACATTTTAACTTTATAAATCGATTAAAAATTCGAAAGAAAAATTCACAATCATTTTTAATAAAAACTTTATAATCCGGAATCTCTAAAAAAATGCTTAGCCGGCAATGACTTAATAACTTTTTAGAAAACATTTCATTTGAAAATTGAATAGATTTTAAACATGGAATCTGCAATAAACATCTAATTTACAATTTAAGACTAGAATTTAACGTGTAATTAGTCTGAAAGGATTTTATTTCCTTAAAATGTTTGTGTATTTAATTTTCTAGCATGATAGATCCTGATCCCAAATGTGCGTAGTGCGTGTGACGTCACCGTATTATTTATCAACTTCACATACAGCTGTTGTACATGGAAAATAAAATTATAACGATATAACACAAGAAATAAATTATATAGAATTATGCTAAATTACATACAAATGTTTGATAAGATTTAACATATTACGGTGTAATTACATCAAACGAACATAGAGCTAGAGATAGAGCAAGAGCATTCTTTTGTGATCTTTTAGTGTAAACGGAAACACGAATTCAGTGTTATTCAGCATTAGAGTATTGCATAGAATCTTTTCGAACGCCTGTTTACACTAAAAGTACTATCTCAATCTGGTCTTAGAATGAACATTCGCTCATTAGATCTAAATGCACCGTTACATATAATCGTTCGAATAATAATGTTATTTGTGAAAAAAATGAATTACAAGAATAATATAATATCGTACAATTCTATTAATTAAAGGGTTTGTCGAAGCGTTTGTGGCCAGGGCAAGATTTAATTAAACTAATTTGTATTTAGCAAGCACTAGCTCAAAGCCTGGGGCTTTACTTTGTCAGGAGATAGCGGTTTTCCTCTTTCAAGTTTCAACCCTTCCAGTTTCTTATCTAACATACAAAATTGTTAGTATTCCCTTCTGTCCATTTCTTGGTTTTATTTCTAAGATATTGTTATACCTACTTATATCCCTTTTTCCATCATCACTATATAAAACAAAGTCCCATTCCGCCATCAGTGCTAAGATCTTTAAAATTACGCAACAGATTTTGATGAGGTTTCTTTAAATAGATATGACTACGATGTTTCTCGAGACAGGATTTAATAAATATAATTTATTAGTTTCCAGAAATAGCGGGCGAAGCCGCGGGCCGAATGCTAGTAAATATATAAAAGTTAATCTCCAAATACAATACAGCCGTCCGAGCAAGCAAACATAACAGGCATAGAATTCGCATTTTTAATATATCTATAGATTTCATACATTTCATATTCCCAACCAGACTCGACCGAATACAGCGTTATACCATTTTTATTTCACGTCGAATACTTTCAATCGAGTATATTTCCAATCATCGTAGAGCTCTACAGAAAATTGCCAACAAAAATAGGATTATCATTGAAATAGTATTTCGGGATAAAGATTTGTATGGTACAGTTAATTAATTGCGTCTCGGCCAGAGCTTATAACAATAAATGCTAATAATTATAAGCTCAAAAAAGTTTGTGGTCAAGGGTTATCATTAATTGAACTTGCTACGGCATGTTATGTATTTTCAAAATTATAATAATTTTTGTATCACTTCGTCATTGGATAAAACCAAAACACAATTGTTTTGGTTTTAGTTTTGCTCTTTGCATGATAATATTATAATTATTATTTTCTTTTTGTTTCCTTTTAGACTAACAGTGTTTGAGTTGGCTCTTCAACTAATTTAAGAATATGATGAATGAAATCTAGAGATTTTATCGAAATAATTACCATTTTAATAATAATGATACACTTTTATCTACGCCCTACATAACAAATTACTGAAAGGCCTTAAGGCCTAAACCAATAGGTATAAAATTTATGAAATATCTAAAGTCACGCAATATCCGTCAATTTGGACTTGAATTACCCCTGTTTAGTAATCACTAATCCGGTAATACCTTGGTAATACATACATATTGCCACGTGTCTCTCTGGAATCTACGTTAGCGACCATAAGTAAAGTCACAGTTAAATATGTACCTAATACTATATGTATAGTGGTATTTATTTCTAAGTAAGTTAGAACTTTGAATACTCTTGTTTATGGTATGTGTAGCTTAAGGTTTCAGTAAGTTTGCGTTTAAGTTATAATATTGAATATTAGAATTTAAGTAATGGATATAAAAATTATGAATTTACACAAGATTTCAAGAATCACAGTGTAAATTCATTTTTTAAATAGATGGAATATATGGGGGTATGGTTTTAATGAATAAACACTATTTATTTGATCTAGAAATTTCTTTCTCCAGCAAAAAAAACTACATAATGCCTATGAGGATGACGTCGTTGCTATGAGGTAATAGAGCAATGATTTTTAATTTTTATCACGGGTCTCCAAAGCCTAATAAAAGTTGTAAGAAGTTTTTATAAAAATGCAATTTTTATATTAAAAGCCATCACTAGCGACTTTTAAACAGGAATATACCCATAATGGACGAAATATATGTGCCTTATGGTAAATGATAAAAATGTAAACACAATGATTTTCCGATTGTTTTGAATGAAGAAATGCTTGTTCAATAATTATTATAGCATACAAATACTTGTATCGTTACATATTAATATTATATGTATGCTTAGGTTTCTATTGATTGCGGAACAACAAAAGTTATTATTACAATATAATTGATGATCAACGTTGACAGTTTGTAAGGTGACTCTCGTTTTCATTTGTACTACGGCTCTGTTCAGGATAAGCCAGGAAATGCTCCATTCACGTACAAGCTAGTCATCGTGCGTACAAAACAGCCAAGTTGCTTTTCCTTTCTTTTATTTCTGTGTATACATACTTGCTTATTAATCTTTCTCTCCATATAAGAAATTTTGCTGATGTACAATCCGTTTAACTGCCTTTTTGGTAGTGTGCTCTAAGCATAACGACGACATCTGGTTCAGTGGTTAACGTATGAACTTTTAAACTTATAACTACCGTCCTAAGTAAGATTCCTGGTGGGGAGTAACAAAAGAATAGCATGACAGGTCACAAAGCTCTCTCATCATCTTGTAGGTAAAGAAAATCCATCTATTACACAAATGTTATAATTTATCTGCCCCATCCCCCACCAAGGGAACATAATATACAGTCTTTATGAAAGGAATAAGCTACTTTTGGTCATAAAACGAATCTTAAAGGCACAATAGAGTTTAAATATATACGAAGAAAACGGCGATGGAAAGTAAATTTTATACAAAAGCAAAGAAATAAAATGATAGTCGTGTATAATGTACATATTATATAGTTGATAGTGTATTAGTATACAGCTAAGCTAGTGCTTCGGCCTTCGCCATATACTAAACTACATGTAATCTATTCATGTAATAAAATACATACGGACCGATCATCATTCATCTTATTTTACGTGAGTTACAAATATCCAGCCTTTCGTACAAACTTTCAAGCTTGTACGGAATGTAATGTTAGTAAGATAGGATAGGAAATATGATATCGAAATATATTTCACAAATATACATTTATCCTCAGGTTAGATAAATGCTATAGTGATATTTGGAGATTTAGCTGACGGATTTCTTATGGTAAATTTGTAGGTGAAAATACAAGGAATTGCTTAGCTTGTAAGAATTACAGGAAGATGGAGTATACGGGTAGACATTGAACTTCCAGCTTTTTGATATATTTTTTGGTACTTGGTTGCATGACGTTATTATCGAATTATTTTGTTACTTCAAAGGCGGAATATGATATTAAGCTTTTTTTTTTATGTCAAATCCAGCAAAAGAGCAGGCGACTCACCTTCTGCAAGGTTGTCGCCGCCCATGAGCGTTCGCAGTGTCAGGGACTCTACAAGCTTTTTGCTGGTTTAAGCTTTAGTTTTTGTTAGAAAAATATTATACATATAGAGAAAGGTCAAAATTACAATAATTTCAGAAAATAACACGACAAAGACACTGCAATGTGGTTTGTAGTTACACGTAGCCGAGTGCTCGTTTACATTGACAACCGCCAAGATTCGATACACGTCTTCTATACTGTAAAATATTGTAGAATATTCTAGAACATTTCGTTGTTGTAACTATGATATTCTACGCTTTACGTTCCGTACATGATACAAATACAATTATTTTTATGGCTCTATCTCAGTATTTAATGGTGATTCGATAGCCTTAATATTGGTGTGATGATTGGTAGAAATTTCTGGAACATTTGCATCAAAGAACTCTAAGCTATTCAATAACACTACGTTTCTCTCAATAGAAACTAGTATTTTATGGCCTTCTCTTCCAGAGCAATGAAGTGTAAATCGTATACGAGTTAAATGGCCTAAGGCACTGTAAGAATTGATCGGTAAATCACTTAGGGGTATATCAATGAACCCCTATGTCTCGGAAGCAATAGATTGGTTAGACGTAGAAGATAAATCTAAGCAAATACGTTCGAGCTTTTAAAACTTCGTCTCCTCTAACTTATGAATAATAGAATCAA
The DNA here is from genome assembly GCA_907164665.1 of Colias nastes. Classification (NCBI taxonomy): domain Eukaryota; kingdom Metazoa; phylum Arthropoda; class Insecta; order Lepidoptera; family Pieridae; genus Colias; species Colias nastes. Next base: position 2,402 of record CAJQZM010033082.1, on the reverse strand, counting down.
CAAGTTTAAAAGATTTGAATTCAGCTCACACAAATAACTAATATATTATTTTCGTATCATAAAAAAGGCATTAAACTCAGCTTTGCTCGTATAATTTCGCCATGTGTTCTCATGATATAATCTAAGCTTAAACTTAAATTTAGTGACATTTCTAAATCCGTAATAAATTATAGTTGTAACTTTTGTTCAGTTGTGAAAGTTTATTTATTGCCCGTACGAGATTCCTATTCGGATCTGGGCGGTCGCGACCTGGCAGCCGCGGCCCTGCAGCCGGGACCCATTGTCGCTGCTGTGCGGCGCTGCCAGAAGCTTTCGGATAGCAGCGTCCGCGACCCGGGCAGCGACTGCCACGCGCAGTAGTCAAACAGCACTCAGTCAAAATAATAGTCAAATATACGAAAGCGAGAACTCGTGAAGAGACTGATAGAGGACGAAGAAGAGGATGATCAAATAATGTTGGTCTTACTATCATCAAAGAGGAATAAAATCGATTCATTATATCATAACATTATCCTTATAGGTTTTGAGTCGAGGATCGTAAAGTGGTGGATTTTTAGCAATTAATTCAACTAAAAACTCGTCGTTTTCATCGGTAAACGTCGCCATATTGTGACCCTTCGCGTACGAGCAGCGCGACCGTACTGCCTCCGGAGCGGCCCGGCGGCGCTGCCAAAGTCGCGAGCAGGCCACGCCCCTCGGCCGCGCGGCTCGGTCGCTTGCGTCGGTAACTATCGCATACATTTCCCTACGAAGCGGTGCGGCGCGACCACGGTCGCGGCTGCGGGGCAGCGGCTGCCGGGTCGCGACCGCCCAGATCCGAATGCTACCTTTAACTACCTTCTCCATTTTATTTTTTCTATACTCGCTTATGACATAATACGCTTGTGATGGATTCTATACAATCTTCTAGACTTTTCCATAGCCTTTACTTTGGGAAATCGTAAAGTTTTCTACATTATATTCTTCCTACATTGAACAAAAATTTGGATACTACTTACAATCTTACAACCACTTGTAACTCCGCCAGTTTTACTAGTGTTCATGTGTGACTATACTTAACATTCGATATCCCACCTGCCCTTTTTCTTGCTCTACCATAAAAAATGCAAAGATTTTGGTTACTATTTCCTCATTTCTTATACATAGAGTTATAACGCGCCACAATAAAACGTAGGGTACAACAGGCTAGCTATTCATAAATATTTGGTTCAAAAATTGATGGATGAGATGGCCACGTCGCATTAAGATGATTTATAATAATCTTTTTCAAATTCAAATTCTTTATTTGCATATAACATGCACATGGTAAAAACACAATTCTACATTTTTTTGTTATATATTTTCGATAACCTGGATTTCAATTAGAGCAATCTATACATTGTCATTTGTACGTATATTTTGATCGATAAAAAATATTTTAGAGATGCCAATAACAATTTTTAACGTTGAATGGTCTATGTTTTTTTAATCGCCAGATTACTCATGTTTTTGCCAAAACATTACTTCGATCGAGCTGGTTTGTTTACGTTTTATGCAGTTTATTTATCTACAGACTAAATGTATTTGTGTAGCCAAAATAAAAAAATAGAATAAACTCAATGCCAATCACGACTAGATTGAGTGATTTTACTACCAGCACTGTTATTATACTAAGCCATAATTTTCCTTTCGTTTTGCATTTATCCGCAATAAAGTTTACTTTTCATTCAATCCGTCATAGAAAGACTGGATTTTCTCATTGTATTTATCCAACGAATGTGACACGTGGAAACTTGAGCCTTTATTAAGATATAACAAGGATTATATTTTACTTTAATTCTCAAAGACATTGAAAAGCTGTGATGTAATATTATTACGTATGTTTTGATGGGAAGAACGAATTATGTATTATTTATAAACATTTTACATTCGACAATATAAAAAAGAGCATGTGTGCCCAGCACACGTGTCAGAAGTGAAACTTCTTTGACAAGATTCAAACATAATCATCGCCTTACTCTATGACGTGATGGTATTGCCATGACGCGACATTGAAATTTGACTCTCAACGCAAGAAGTTTCACTTCAAAAATAGACAATATACCTTCTAACTAAATATATTTTTATATAAAGGGTAAGCTAAAAGTAATTTCATTGAAATAAGTTTCTTACCAACGATTTGAAAGGTTCACATAGAATTCTTTTATTATTTATAGTTTTCCTTATTGCTACTAGATATGGCTTTTTCGTGTTCTCTTGAGTATCAAATCCCCTACTTATTCTCTCTGTGACAATAAATAAAGTACCTACTGAGTGGAGAGATTTAGACGTTTAGAGGATTTTCTTAAAAGCGCATAATTTTCTAATATTGCGAATTAATACCTAAAAGCTGAATGTGCTTATTATAAAAATTGAACGATTAT
>CAJQZM010033080.1:0-18926 GCA_907164665.1 Colias nastes | reverse complement strand
ATTATTCATAGACTTACCACAAGATCTGGGAGGCCGAACTCAAACTAATTTATCTGAATTTCTTTTGAAAACGCTCTTTGAAATGACAATTTATTACGTACTAGAGGTCCGCCCCGGCTTCGCCCGTGGTACATATTTCGCAATAAAAGGTAGCCTATGTCCTTTCTCGGGTATCAAAATATCTCCATACCAAATTACATGCAAATTGGTTCAGTAGTTTAGGCGTGATTGAGTAACAGACAGACAGACAGAGTTACTTTCGCATTTATAATATTAGTATGGATTATTTGGGTTAAAGTGGTTTAAGTGGAAATTATTATCTATTATGAATGCAAAATTATTTTAGAAGTTTGGTAGGGTGGAATTCAATAATGCCAGAACTACTTCATACACGGTAAATACGAACTTTTAAATTTAATTAAGCCTGAAGATAAAATATTTTATTGAACTCCAAAGACTAGGTAAAGGAATAAGATAGATGAAGTATGAGCTTACTTACAATAAAAAAATCACTACATAGTATAAAACAAAGTCGCTTTCTCTGTCCCTATGTCCCTATGTATGCTTAAATCTTTAAAACTAAGGAACGGATTTTGATGCAGTTTTTTTTTAATAAATAGAGTGATTTTCGAGGAAGGTTTTAGTATATAATTTATTACATTTTAGACAAAGCGGGCGAAGCCGCGGGCGGAATGCTAGTATCAAAATGAAGAAAAACGATACGTATCTGTTTTCTCTAAGGACAAACACACAATACGTTCCAAATCAAAAAAGTAGTGACAAAAATAATATTAAAAAGAATAGCTTAAAATCTACAAAAATTGCGACATTTCAAATACAAATGGCCAAAATAATCGCTTTTCAAACACAAACTATTCCTTCTTTTCGCTCGAAAACATACGTTAGTATTATTTGCTGATACGATTATTCGTCAAACATTTGCGCAAATGTTTGAGGCTAAATCGTGATATTATATTGGTTTGGACGCGATAAATTTTAGTGTTTAATTGCTGGCTCATTCGATTGCAAATAGAATATGTTAGGAATTCAAAATGGCGGTTTTTAATCGACTATAAAATGGTGGTAGTTAATTTGACGCATATTATGAAGTTATTGGATATATTGTGTAAATCTATACTAATAGGTATTATAAAGCTGAAGTTTGTTTGTTTGTTTGAACGCGCTAATCTCAGGAACTACGGGTCCGATTTGAAAAATTCTTTCGATGTTAGATAGCCCATTTATCGAGGAAGGCTATAGGCTATATATTATCACGCTAAGACCAACAGGAGGGGAGCCACGCGGGTGAAACCGCGCGTCGCAGCTAGTTAAAATATATTCTGGGCATGTATGGTCTTGAGTTTAAATGTTCTAATAAATATTACAAAACATATTATAAGGGTCTGTATAAAAAGATTTGATTAATTATGGATCGTGTTTTAAATTAAAAACATAAAAAGAGGATCTGTCCAAATAAATTAAAAAGTAATTCCCATTTGTACTTTTCAAGATTCAAATGAGCAAAATTTTAATTATTTTTTGTTTATGCTTTGGTGTTCGTGCTGTCCCCGGCCGGGATAGCTTTGGTAGCTTTATCGAATTTTTATTTATTTATTTAAGGTCAGCCAACAGTTATTTACATCAGTACAAACATACAACAAAAGATTACAAAATAACTTGCATAAATGTAATAACTACTTAAAGGCTAACACCACATGCGAAATAAAACGGTTACATATTATGACAATAACTACAACGATTAATTCTTAGAAGTTTGTATATAACAATGTAAATAGGGTAAATCAATAAAAAATCAAATAGTAAACACACAAAACTTGACCGAGACCAATGATGTTAATCATGAGACAAATGAAGCAACAACATTATTTTTAAATTTTGGAAGACTGTCTGAGAATATGTCTATGTCTATTGCACGATCTTTTGACAATTTGTTATACTGTTTTAAGAGCCTATTTATTGTGGCATTCTGACCCAGGTTGGTTTTAGACATTTTGGTCGAAAAAGGGGCGTATTTATCTACACGGGGCAACCTCGAAGGTGCGTTAATATTTATTCTCTCAATAAGAAACGGGCATTCCAACAAACCATTAACTAATTTGTACAAAAAGCTCATGTCCAATAACTGTCTCCTGTCCGATAAACGATGGAGATTAAAGTGTTTTAATTGATTTTCATACGTCGATAACAATTTTGCTTTATTGCATTGATACGTTAGGTGCCACAGGAAACGTTTTTGGATTTTCTCTAGACGCTTAATATGTACCTCGTAGTGCGGTGACCAGACTTGAGAGCAATATTCAAGACCGGGTCGAACTAGAGCCGAAAAAAGTTTGATCTTAGTTTGTGGTTTCCTGAATTCTTTTGTGTTTCTGATTACAAAGCCTAGCATTTGAAAGGCTTTATTTGCAACAGCGTCGATATGGGTGTTAAATTTAATTTTATTATCAAAAACGTCTCCGAGATCTTTAATAGTGGTTACTTCTTCCAATATCTTATTATTTATAGTGTATGTCTGTTTGTTACTGAGTGTACTTCGCGAAAAACGTATATACTTACACTTATCTGTGTTCAGAGCTAAACCGTTTGTCAAACACCAGTCCACCAAGCGATTTAAGTCAGCTTGTAAATAAAGAGCATCGTCTTTATTATTTATTTGTTTTGCGAGTTTGAGGTCATCAGCGTATAGAAAACATTTACTGTATTTAAAAAGTGGTACGACATCGTTTATAAAAATATTAAACAGGATTGGGCCCAAAACCGATCCCTGGGGAACGCCTGATAGGTTTGGAAAAGGTTGAGACGAATATCCGCCAACAACCACCTTCGAAATCCGACCGTTTAAGTACGAGGAAAACCAATTCAGCAAGTTTCCTGTGATACCAAAAGAAGAAAGTTTGTGAATTAGAGCCTTGTGGTCCACGGTATCAAAAGCCTTGCTTATATCAGTATATATGGTGTCAACAGGGATATTAGCGTCTACTGAATCCGTCAAAAAGGTCGCAAACGAGGTGAGGTTCGTTGTCGTGGATCGAGCTTTGTGGAAACCAAACTGTTGGTGTGAAATCAATTGTTTTATGTGCCACGTTATTTTTGGTCTTATCAAAATCTCGAACAATTTGCCAAAGACAGGTAGTATAGAAACTGGCCTATAGTCCGTCACAGATGTTGAGTTACCACGTTTGAGAATGGGAACAACCCTAGACTCTTTCCATGCACTAGGAAAGATACCAGAAGCTATTGACTTATTGAATATCATTGAGAGGGGTAAGGAAAGGGCGACATGACATTCAATTGCAAATAAAGAAGGTAAACCATCGGACCCGGCTCCTTTATTACGGTCTAACTTTTTTAGGCCAATACGTACGTCACTTTCCGAAAAAGACAATTCAGCTAGAATATTGACCAATGAAGAACATTGTAAATTGGAATCATGATAGTGTAATGAAGTGGTAGAAGGCGATTTATAGACAGATGCGAAAAAGGATGCAAAGAGATTGGAGATGTCAGAACCATTAGAGGCCTGCCTGTCACCTAGATACATTGAAGAAGGATAGGTACTTTTATTCTGGCGCTTGTTTTTCATATGTGTCCAAAATAATTTTGGATTTTTTGATAAGGAATCCTCAATGTGCTTTATATAGTTCTTATAACAAGATTCAATTAATGATGCACAACGCTTTTTCAGTAGCAAAAAAGAAAGCTCATCCAAAGGATTTCTGTACTTAATAAATCTTTTTCGTATTTTATATTTTTCATTAAGCAATTTTATAAGTTCTCTGCTATACCAACAGGGATATTTTTTATGTTTGGTCTTACTTAAAGGTACGTGTTTCGCGATTTTTTTAACAGTTATCTAAATCAAAGAGAAATCTATCAAATGAAAAACTGTTAAACTAGTGTATCTATAACCTTCTGGAGAAAATAGGTTCGTAATTTTCTTTGAATTTATCTCATATTTTAGTTACATTTTCTTGAGAAGTAGTACTAGTACGTTATAAGGAAAATATATGTAACGGTTATTTTGCTGTTCACACACAACATTTTGTAACGATAAACATTTCTTTCTTATGTTTATACTAGCTGTGCCCCGCGGTATTACCCGCATTGCTCCGCTCCTGTTGATGATATATTATAAGTCTAGCCTTCCTCGATAAATGGGCTATTTAAATCTAACACCGGAAAAATTTTTCAAATCAAACCAGTACTTCTTGAGATTAGAGCGTTCAAACAAACAAACAAATACATAATATTAGTATCTATAGATTATGTTCCATGTTTATTAATCAAATTGAAACGGCTCTATCGATTGGCGTATACTTTGCTATATAAATAGATCGAGTGAGATACTTTTACGTCAGTATTTTCCGAGCTTGAGCAAATAACTTAATGATCAAATAACGAAATTAAGTTACGCTTTCAGTCTGGGAGTTACTAATTCGGTTTCACATTACTTAGTTTATTTTATTTACTATTTAAATAGCTCAGATTTACCCTCTAATCTATACTTATAATAAATCTGTAGAGAGGCCAATTCTGTACATGAAATATATTTAAAAAAAAACTATGAAGGGGTGATAAGGGATCGCTACTGATGCCAAAAATGCAATCAGTAAAATTTTTGTCTGTCTGTCTGTCTGTATATTCGTTATAGAAATAAAAACTACACGACGGATTTTAACGAAATTTGGCACAATTATTCTTCATACTCCTGGGCAGGTTATAATATACTTTTTATTACGCTGCGATCAATATGAGCAGAGCAGTGAAGGGAAATATGGGGAAAACGGGAGAAGTTACTCCATTTTTTAAGCCTCCGTCGCGTTTGCAGCCTTAATGGTTAAAGCTACGTAAATCATGTACGACACAAATGTTCTTAAATTATTATTATTATATAAAAATAAATTCCTAGACAGCATATTATGTCTATCTTTTAAAATTGACTCACAATAACACGTGAAACTTCAATAGCTTAGCAATTCGGAGCTTTCTGATTATATTTGTCTACTCTTACGTTTACAACACTCTCACTCATCCCTAATTAAAAAAAGTTAACATTATTACCTATTCTTTTTTTATTATATTCCTTGAAGTACGAGGATGGTTCTTATGTAGAGAAAACATAAATATGTACCACGGGCGAAGCCGGGGCGGACCGCTAGTTCTAAAATAAGATTTAGATTCTAATAAATTATAACATTGGTAAATAGATATTTAAAACAGGATAATTCAAATTAATTGAATACATTTTGCATGGCAAAATACTTATTTCAAATAAGTAGGTACCTACAAACATTTTTTTTACATATTATACAGCTTTGAAATTAAAAATCTTCCTATTTAACTGTATAATAATTTACGTAGTAACTATTCAGTTAATCTGTGGCTCTATCTACTACTAGCTATTCTTTATCTACATTATTAAAAAAACAAAAGCCCGAAAATTTTACAATTTTATCATTAAGCCACCCTTTAGACAATTTATATCATAAAACAACATGTTTTTATAAAATATATGCATACTTAACTGTAATGAAAAATGAATAAAACCAGTTTTACACCTTCCAAATTAATATTCATTGAAAAATATGCATAGCTAACTGACTGTATATTGATGTGAGTACATTTTGCAATCTAAAAGCGAGTAAGCCGCGAGTTGTATGGAAATATAAGGGTTCTGTAGAACAATTAAGATAGAATTGATGGTAATAAATTAGCAATAAAGGTGAATTTTAAGAGGATGAAGGTAGAGAACAAATTGAATAGTTAGCTCTGGGATAAGATAGTAGTTTTAGTTTACTAACAACTAGCTACGCTCCGCGGTTTCAGTTTTCACCCATGTGGCTCCGCTTCTGTTGGTCTTAGCGTAATGATATTATATGTAGCCTATACTCTATAGCCTTCCTCGATAAAAATGGGCTATCCAACACCGAAAGAATTTTTCAAATCGGACCAGTAGCTCTTGAGATTAGCGCGTTCAAACAAACAATCAACCAAATTCTTCAGCTTTATAATATTAGTATAGTATAGATTAAATGACAGTTACGTTAAACATGTTTTATGAAGATGTGCAAGATGGTGGTTTATATTTTAATTGATTATAGACTACCCATATCATATCGCTTCCTTCAATTACTTCTTCATACATATTTTATAGCTTTCAATATAGCTTCATCAAGCCACACGGTACAAGGGTTTGCATTACGGAACCCAAAAAATTCAGGAAGGGCGGTTAATTCCGGCCCTTATGGGATATTCTAATTAGGTCAGGATGGATCCGTTCAATTTATATCGGACTACACCATGGGCTCGTAATTGGGTAAAGGTAGGTATATAAGTGTATATGAAGCAATTAGATTGTAGATTTTATTGATAGTCTTGCAAAACAAGGGGCGCTTAAATATCGTCGTGTTCTCGTATTGTATTTTAGAGTGTTTCTTGATTTCGTTGAATGTATTGATAGTCTTAGAAAACAAGGGGTGCTTAAATATTCAGCTTCTCGTGTGTGTTTTAGAGTTTAAATATTTAAATCTATATGGTATTTGGTACGTAGGTAGGTATGTATTTCAGTGTGTTTCCTGTAGGTAAGGAGATTTTAAATGAAAATGCAGATCTATCGTAAGGAAAATAACCTACTTGGCATTAATTTACTTCCACTACTTTTTATAGACATAATAGTTGTGAGACTAGACCCTTTTTAAATATTGTGTTTTAATGGGATATTTATTATCACTGTGAAGGTTTTCTACACTTGTAAATCATACATTTGTTCTTATTATATACCTACTTTATTTCCCATAGTAATGATACCTACCTATTGTATCTGTTGTAAAAGTGATATAGGTTCCTAACAAAAATAATGCTCAAGCCTTTATAGCTAGGGCAGACTTTAAAATCCCTAACTAAGAAGTGCTAAGAATTACATAAAATAATATTACCACAGATTATGCTAAAACAAAAGAAAAACCAAATTTGAATTTAGAACAAAAGCCGATCTTATTACCGAGGCAGATAACCTCTAACATGTTGGAAAAATAAAAAGAGGTGTAAGCAAAAAAGTTCTAATATATTTAAGCAAATATCTAAAAGTGCGAGTCGTGACTGTGAGCGACTCAGATATTACAGAAGATGGTTTTACTAAATTAAGAATATATTTTTACATTTTAAGGTTCACACAAAAAACCGGCCAAGTGCGAGTCGGACTCGCGCACCGAGGGTTCCGTAAAATTTAAGGTTTTCGGAATTTTTCCTTCATGTGTGCTATAAAACGTTGCTTCATGCCAAATTTCAAGATTCTAGGTCGACTGGAAGTACCCTTTAGGTTTTGATTCCCTTGCGAGTACTTGCGAGTTTCAAAATATGCAGCTTAAATTGCTGTTTCTTTTGATTGCGTTGACATAGAAGTTTGATTTTGTTACAGCTTAAAGGTATTATAGACCTGAGTATTTGGTATGAATTTCAATTTAATACCTCTACGCGTTTATGAGGAAATGGGTAGTTAGTTTAAAATTATTAAAAAAATATATATTATGTGATGTAACTAAAAATTTATGGTTTTCGTAATTTTTCCTTTATCTATGCTATAAGACGTTGCTTCGTACCAAATTTCAAGATTCTGAGTTCACGGGAAGCACCCTGTAGGTTTTGATTCCCTTGCAAGTGTCGAAAATTTGCGGCATAAACGGCTGTATCTTTTGATTGCGTTGGCTTAGAAGTTTGATTTTTTCACAGCTTCAAGGGACAGTAGACCTGAGTAATTGATATAAATTTCAGCTTCATACCTTCACGCGTTCCTGAGAAAAAGGGTCTTGACAGACGGACGGACGGACAGACGGACAACAAAGTGATCCTATAAGGGTTCCGTTTTTTCCTTTTGAGGTACGGAACCCTAAAAACTAGAAACGAAGAAACATTTCTGAAGAATGAAATCTATGAAGTGTGTTTATAAATAAGATTCTTCCATTTATTAAAAAGTAAATGTAACTAAACATACCTAGCTCAACTTCAGAAAAACGTTAAAATATAACTACTTAAAACATACAGTAATACTTCATCTGGTAGATGAAACCCTTTTTAACTTATCAATGCTGATTCTAATAATATATTTCATCCTATGCTGTCTAGAATCGTGGATGGGATTAATTTCACATCCTCACTGATAATTGCAAACTAAGCCTTTATATTATCTAACGAAGGTTCTACCTTCCCGGTTTTAAGTTCATATTTAACAAGTCTACCAACTACTCTTTTCATAGTATGCCTTTACGCACATAATATCTCAGGATACATCTCAAGACCGAGTAATCTTCAGATGATTTTAAGTCAAACTACTACGACACGTACAGCTCCACTCTTACCCACACAATCGACCATAACCTAACTGGCCAACTAAATTTCCCCCCACGTTACAAACAAACAAAATATTAGAACGTTACCCATAAACGTTCAAATTGGATCAACCTTTGAATGATAGTCGAGTGTCAATAGAAATTTGGGACGGCTTAAAATTGCTTTGACAGCACTGCCTTTGTTGGAAGTAACTATCTATAAGTCAAGCCTGGAATTGTCATTCAGGCGACCTTGGACTCTTGACAGTGTCAATTTGTAATGATTGATTTTGAAGTTCAGAATTTATTGAGCTTTTAATTTAAGAGGTTTCGTTTTCATTGTAATAACTGTTATAATTCTTTACATATAGGTACAGGTTTTACCTGATAAGAAGTGACAACACTTTCTAAGTTGCATGTTCACCTATAAATTGCCTGTTAACATTTTCTTTAAATTTATTAAAAAGCTGAACTGAATTTGGTAGAGAGTTCCAGCCCTTAGATGTTCGCAAGAGAGTTATATCGAAAATAGATATGAGTGTAATGCGAAAGTAACTTAGATAAAACTACTATCGTCCCTTAATGTGTTACATTTTCATATTATCGTAGAACGATGATTTACAGAAAGATTGAATGTGAAGGAAATACCTGATATTTATTTGGAATTTTGTATTATACCTATATAAATAATATTTGATTCCATTTTCTTAATTGTTTTGTTCTAATATATGCATGTTATAAAATTATATGTCTGATATACCTAATAGATTCAAATAAAGAGGAAAAGATAGACATAAAATGGCTATTCGTTCAAATAATTTTCCCCGAAAAAGCAAACATTATTTTGTTTGTATCCAAATTGGCAGTTAAATTCCTCTCCATCACAAATACCTACAATATTTGTAAACCGCCTAATTGGTGCTCTGTTTTTAGAATAAACTCGTAGCATATAATATCAATATATATCAATAATAACTCGTAATACAAAAATAAATCAAACCATACACAAATAAGATGACTTTCCCGTTTTCACAGTAAATATAGTTACTATCATACAGAAACTTTTAAATATCAAAATATAAGGGTCCCGACATTTCCAGAAATAACTTTGATTTTCCTTACATTACCATACCATTAAAGGAATCTTTTACATGAACATATTCTATAATATGTATCCAATTATCCTTCATCTTATTACATGGGATAAACCCGTCTCAGCGTATTTATTATCAGACAATAAATGTCACGAAATATACCTTTGACCTTGATAAAACCTTAATAATTTTGGGCTTCATTATGAAAAATTATTATATTTTTTTAAATATTATCTATATTTTGTGTTAGGAGAATTGTTTCTAGAGTGTGTGTGTGTGTGTGTGTGTGTGTGTGTGTGTGTGTTTCTTTTTGCTTGTTCTGTAGGTTAAAGTGTTTGATGGATTAATATAGTTTGAGTTTTACCTAAATTAAATGCTATAGGCCAGTATTACGCGCTAAGGTTTTGTTTTTAGAGCATGTATGTGTGTGTTTCGCATGCTCTGTAGGTTCAAGAGTTTTATGGATTATTTATAGTTTAAGTTATAAAGTAAATACTTTATAGGAAGGCCAGTATTACGCGCTACGGTTGTGTTTTTCGAGCCTGTTTTGCATGCTCTGTAGAGTAAACAGTTTGATGGGCTTTATGTTCAGATTCGTCGTATAGCTTATCGAACTTAACACTTACGCTTTTAATTAATAGATGAACTAAACAGAAGCGCTCAAGAATAAGGGGCTTTAAGTCTACTTAATATTCACGTAAAAAAACTATTCAAATTTTCTGCGTAAAAATAATGTCTCCAAAAAATCTTCACAATATTTCATTTTGAAATCCTCTCTGAACGGATTTTAATTTTCAAGAAATTAATGAAAATATAAAGGTTAAATTTCAGACAGACAGTTTTTTCTCTTATATTAAGAAATTATTGCTTGTCTAGAATCTACACGTTCTAAGAAAAGCGTCTGACAACGAACTAGTTAAGTGGAATCTAGTACAAAAATAGTATATTTCTAAGATAATCTATTTTAATAGTTGAGCGTTAACTTCGGGAGTAACTTACCTACTTACTCCTAAAATCTTCCTACGAGTTCTATATATAAAATTTTACAGAATAATATACCTAAACTAGACTTCATAAAATTGTGGAAGCCCTCAGAACTTTCGACTAGGTGAATCGATTTTGATGATTGTTTTACTAGCTGTGCCCCGCGGTTTTACCCGTATTGCTCCGCTCCTATTGATCTTTGTGTGATGATAATACCTATATATAGCCTATAACGTCACGTTAGAGTAGATATATATTCTATACTATAACCTTACTTGATTAAATGGACTATCTTACAGTGATACCTACTTATATAATTTTTCAAATCCGACGCGTGGTTCCAGAGATTAGCGCTTTGAAGCAAATAAACACTCTTAATCTTGATAATATGATATGAGTTTAGATTTGAAAGCTAGAGCCTTCCGGTTGTTTTTGCAATCTTTCGACAACATTGATGATCAAATGACGTAAGATAAACGGTTGCGTTGCGCTCAACTTTGAGGGTGATAAAATTTAAGTATTGACATTATGATATGAATTTTGAAAGAGTGTTTCACCGCCTCTATAGAATATTTCACCAGTTTTATCTTATAAAATCGTGCTCAATACTCATACTAGGTGCTTTTGTAAGAAATCTATAGGTAGGTACTATTTTATACAAATTTACACTGTTTAGCAATTAATATGCCTTAATTTGTTTTTTCCCTTATTACCTATTAAAATATTTCATCCTTCAGCAACTGTCTGATTTAAAACATACATTTAAAATTGTATTGAATTATTACGCATATTTATATTAGATAATCCACACCGTATAAAACGTGCATTCCTTAAATTCTTAATAACTTTCATGTAATTAAAACGAAACACAAAATTCCCTATATTATTAAACAACCCACATAACAAAACAAAGAGGAACACAACCTCCGCTGAGAAGCCGGCAAAAGTTGTCCAGAACTTCGCCTTAAGAATATATTAAGGCTTTGTTATAATTGTTTATCTTCAAAGATTCATATCTGTAATACTGAAGGCATCAACTTCATTTACATTCCGCTGAAGGGTCGAGATCATTATATAAGGAACAATACCCGAATTTAAATCTTTGGAAATAGCTCCCCATTGAATCGTAATCATAAATAGTATTTTGAGTTAGTATCCGAATACTCAAAGAGCTCAATTTTAAGTCACTGTTATTCTTGGTATTATAGCAATAGTGAGGCTTTCTTATTTAAGTTTGAGGGTTTGGGAGTGTCTAGGTATGTTGATTTTGAATAATTATACAGTACCCAATATAACAGTCTAGATTCTCTAGTAAGGTTTTCGATAGGTTCTTATGTTCATGTGATAGAATACTAAATATGGCCATTTTAGTAGGCTAGACGATAGTTGCAGATTGAATAAGATAATATATTCTGTAGGTAGGTACTACATTAAAAACAGCTCTCTTCTTTAGGTAACTAATAACTATCCGAATGTCTTTTAATATTACTAGACGACTGTATAAATAATAAATTTTAGCGTAGAAATAGCCTAAAGATATCTGAAAGTCACAATCACACGGGATGACTCTTAAAAAGTTGATTTAGAAGCTGGAAATTTGAACAGCTCACGCAGAAACATCAAGTTAGGCAAAGGTAATGGCTAAACAGTTTAGGACCCTAAAACTATTGTTTCAAAGTTCAAAATATCTTGGCACTTGAAATTGCAAGGTTACTAGTCCTTTCTGGGGTATGGGGCGGTTGTAATTCACACCTGTTTCCCTTTACGGACAATCCGCTAGGCGTCTAAGTACCAAGCAAGGCTGGAATATAAGTTCATACATTTGTACTTATGAATTTCAGCCTTTAGTATTTGCATATTTTGAACTCGAGCCTATCCTACTAGTCCTATCCTACTAATATTATAAATGCGAAAGTTAGTGAGGATGTGTATGCGTGTGTTTGTTACTCTTTCTCGCAAATACTACTGAATCGATTACAATGAAATTTAGCACACATATAGAGGATAACTTGGATTAACACACAGGATAGGTTTTATCCCGGAAATCCCACGGGAACGTTAACTATGCGAGTTTTTCTTTGAAAACGCGGGCGAAGCCGCGGGCGGAAAGTTAGTATTTTATTCAAACTAGAACTTTGAATCAAATAAGTAATACTTACCTATGACACAAATGTGATTTTTAAATTTCTACGTAAGTAGATACCTAGTTAGTTAGAACATTGGAGCCCAGTTTATAATATCGAACTACATTTAGGTCAGGTATGGTCAGGTATTCAATACATACGTCTCATGATTTCGCCCGCAAAGAAAATTATTGGCAAATACAAATTCCCTATCTCAGACCTTCAGAAGAAGAAAATTGAAACAAAAACATGTTTGTCCTTAAGTCTCCAATTATTTTCTTTTCAAATTTCATCAAAATCGATGATGTGGTTTCAGCGTGCAGGCGTAAAAGATTGACTTTCGCAATTATAATATTAGTAGCTAAAATAATTATATACTAGAGATTTTCTCGTTCGTTAGAAATATCCTATAAGTTAAGAAGATCATAATATAGATAGGATACACAGAAAACTTACGCCATATCACTTCAATTACGTTTGTGAAGACCAAGTTATATAAACTTTCCGATTTGTAACATTAGGATAATATGAGGAGAATAGTAAGTGAGTAAAAGGTATTTATTATGAAATGGCAAAGGAAAATATCATGAGGAAAATGACAAGTCGAAGAATCAAAAGTTCTAAGACATGTGACATCTGCCAACCCGCACTTGGCCAGCGTGGTGGATTTTGCCTGTACCCTCATAGAAGTTCCAGCAGTAGGAACAAATTTGTTCTGATGATGATGATGATAATAGATAGATAAGGGACTTGGAGCAATGATATTAAAGATGTGCTAAAAAAATAATCAAAATATTTAAAAAAATTAAAAAAAAAATTCAACGTACTAATGTATCACATGCCTTTAATTTATTCGAATATTATAGAGCGGTTTTTTTTTAATATAATCTATACCTATAT
The DNA here is from genome assembly GCA_907164665.1 of Colias nastes. Taxonomy (NCBI): domain Eukaryota; kingdom Metazoa; phylum Arthropoda; class Insecta; order Lepidoptera; family Pieridae; genus Colias; species Colias nastes. The sequence goes on along the minus strand of CAJQZM010033080.1, from coordinate 5,480 downwards.
CAGTTTGCACCATAGTTATACCTACCTTTTTTTTTTTTTTTTTTTTTTTTTTTTTATAGTGGGGAAATCTTCCAAAGATACCCACGGCCCTCGGGGAAGGAGCCGTGGGTTATGTCGGATTCTTACCGACTAAAACCCCACTGTGTTCCGTCGAGCCGCTTTAATGATGGGGCCGCGGGTATTTGTTAGAATTCTTCCGCGACCCCCTCGGCGGCAGCCTATCTCCAGGCCAGGCGCAAGCCAAGAACAGGAAAGGTGGTTTGCCTGCTCTTCCCTCCCGTTGGCGGCATGAGCGGAACACGTCTCAAGTCGCCTCACCGCACCGGACGATGGATTACATTCCCCGTTCCACCGCCCGGCGCCCTTCGTCAAGGAGGCACGTTGCGACCGTGTAAAGCGGCCGCAACACGGCGACGACGCCCAATAAGACGTCTGCGCCGGATCGGGTCCGCGTGAGGATCCCTCTCGCGCACCCGCTCTGCCTCCTCTTTCTGCGAGATCACGCTCTCCGAGAATGCGATCACCGCACGCCAGGATCTATCGCCATCCACCATTGCACGAACAATGGAGGGTAGAGAGAGATCCGGCCCGATTATCGCGACTAAGCGAGCACGAGGCTCGGCCCACGCGGGGCACACGGCAAGAGTGTGATCTGCCGTGTCCTCCGGGCAGGCACACCAGTGGCAGACCATGCTGGGCTCCCTCCTCGCGACTTTACACAGGTACCGCCCGAAGCAGCCGTGCCCGGACAGTATCTGCGTAAGGCGGAAGGTTATGGCCCCGTGCCGCCTGTCGCACCACTCTTGGAGGACTGGACGTATGGCCGCAACCGTCCTCTCACCCGCGCTGGGCTCCTCGAGCCGGCGTTCCCACTCCCGGAACCGCCGCTCGACAGCCTCGGCCCTCCACTCCTCTACTTCCTCGTAGGAAGGATTCACCCCATGTGACCTAGACGCCGAGACGCGGCGATACACGTCCGCTAGCATCTCGGCGTCCAGATCCCATGGCGGCGTTCCGGCCATTACGCAGGCAGCCTCAAAAGACACCGTGCGGTATGCCCTAACTACCCTGAGCGCCATGACCCGCTGCGGCCTCCGCAAGAGGGGTCTGGTACGGGCGCTCAGGGTGTCTGCCCAGATGGGGGCCCCGTAGAGGGCCATGGAGCGGATTACGCCAGTGTATAGCCGGCGACACCCACCCCCAGCACCTCTAAGATTTGGCAGCAAACTTCCCAGTGCTCCGGCCGCCCCTACAAGACGGGGGGCGAGGCGACGGAAGTGCTCCGTGAACCTCCATCGGCTATCCAACACGATGCCTAGGTATCTCATGGTGGTGGTGACCCTGATCGCTACCCCATCCACCCGGATCTCTGAGCCTGCGCTATGTAGCCTCCGGCGACCGGGAAAGAAGATGGCTTCGGATTTCTCCAGCGCCACCCGTAGTCCCAACCGCCGGATGCGGCACACCACCTGCTCAACTCCCGTGGTAGCTAATAAAGCTGCCTCCTCGTATGTGGCCCCACGCGCAGTCACCAGAGTATCGTCGGCGTAACAAGTTACGCCAACACCTGGGAGGTTAGTGGCGCGCAGGACCCAGTAGTTATACCTACCTAAGCTACGACACTGATGACCCTATTCTAAATATTCACTCAACAATAGAAAGCTAATACATAGGTACATCCAGAGAGAAATAATTAACAACTTTATCCGAGGAAAACGCGAGAAAATCCGGAGCCAAGTACTAGTCATAAATATAAGCTAGTACATAATATTATGTTTTATTTTGTAGGTAACTTGTTTATCCATTCGCTTAAATAATCGCTTACAGCAAAGGAAATGGTGAGTAAAAGCCAACGGTTGTAGCTTTTCAAGTTACTTTTTTTCGCAATTTTCCTTTCAGTTTAATATTATGAAAATTCTGTTAGTTAAAGTTTTTTTTATGCTTATTTCTATTTTATGTTATGTGCGTTGATTATTCTTATTGTAAATTATTTTTTGGCACGGAGTAAAAAGCAAACCTACTCGTAGTATTTTTTGCGCGTTCTCGTAGGTAGTATTTTTTACGCTAACGCGCTTAACGTAATTTCACGAAACCGTAAAAATAACGTCAATCATTATTCATTTTCAATTGAATTCAATAATATTACCGAAGTAAAGTTAGTCCCAATTAATCTAAGAGTAATTACAATTAATTAAGACCGAAATATTATGTGCGGAAACAAATTTCAGTAATAACGTTGCTTTTAAACCGTTCTGAAGAAAAAGTTGAATTATTATTATTTTAATCGCGGGTTTTTAATAATTTTCTTTAAAAACTGCCACTACAGCCTCACCAAATTCTTACATTTTCTTAAAAAAATCGATTATAAATCGATTCTAGAACGTAAAATTCCATTTTAAAACGTTCGCCGCGTAACTGCCAAATTACTCACATTATGAAAACAACTCCTTATTTCTCCAACCACACACTACACAACACACAGACGTTTTAACTGCTATTTAAATACAGCAAATACTAAAAATCACAGCACAATTTAATCTGTAATGTTTATTCACTCGCGTATATTTTTTAAAATCAACTAACGTGACATTCCGTCGAATGGTCGGGGCTAACTGAGCGGTGTGAACCCGGTCCCTTTTCAGAATATATCTAGCTCTTTCGCTCTGTATGGGGTTTTGAGGCTCGGTGTAGGCTGTCTCGCTCTCACAGAGTTCGTATTACGTATAGGTCAATATGAAAACTCTTCGGGACTGGAGGCTGCGTAGTGTGACCACGTAATGGTGTTTATAATTTGCATTCGAATGTTAAATTTTTGGGGGTTTGTTTATGTTATTTTTTTGTTGTATGTCTATTTATAGATTTAAATACATTGGAAAGGGATAATATTTTAATGGTCATGTTTGGTATAATATCGTTCTTTACAACTTTTTTTTGTCATCGGCCTAAGACATTCGTTTGTAAGACTTGTTAAATACTTTCATGACTTGTGAGGTGGTACCTATTTGATTAACTTTCAATATTGTTTTTGATACGGTAAATACTAAATAGTAAACTCAAAAGTCAAATGTAAGTATCCACTACCGCTACGACAGTCATATAACATGGCTAATACAAATTTTAATGCAGATAAAAATGAATAAGTTATATTTCCAATTTTATTTGTGCTGAAAATTTAATTTATTTCATTAAATCTTATTCAATCACTAAACACGACGCATATCAGAACCATTGTTCCAAATTAAAAAGAAAAAAAAAAACAAAAAAAATCGGACAGTCGCACCGAAACTTTTCAAAGACTTTCTAAATCATAGAATCTCTACATAACCGGCTTTAATCACGCATGCGCAAACCCTACAGACGTACAGAACACACCCCAACGCTACGAGAGCACACAAACAATCGTGACGTATGCATCGTACGTTCCACGTACACACGCACAATTCTAAACAGATATACGATCTTACATACAAATATTTTACGCACACATACACGCGTGTGTTGCAATTTTTGTTGATGTTTGTGTGCGTTTTGATATTCATTGAGCGCTGTCAACGTTTTTTAAAACTGTTTGTTCTAAGCAATGCACCGATGAAAGGTTGTTTAGTGTAAGGTCTACGTTCCAGCATTTTTAGATATTGTTTTTGCGACGAGACTTATAGTGTAGGATTTCTCCATCTTTGCAATATATATGCATCTTATAATATGTTACAACTTTTTTGAAAAATTGTTTTCTTCTTTAGTAATAGTGAAGGAAATATTGCCAAAATAAGTTACGTTTAAGTTGTTAAAAAAAACTATAGATACATATTTACCCTCAAGAAGATTTACTTCGATTCGTTATATAATTCCGGATCGCCTAAAAAAATTTAACATACAAAAACCCTTACTCAACCAAGCATCGAAGCTTAATCTTTTGAAGACAGAGTGAAAGGACTAACACAGGCAAAAGGGCATTGTAAATTATCCATCATTTAGCCTTCATTTAAAACTTCTCAAGGCTTTGTAGTTTGCGGAACTTTATAGAACGAATAGGGTAACTTAGCTAAGAAGTGTTTATCTGAGTTCCTTGAGGAAAACTCAGTTTTCTCGGTTTAAATTATTATCACAAAACACTATTGGATATTATACTTCATATATTTTTGTAAATTTCAAAGGAAATTCCCATGGAAATAAAATTTTCATCGCGGCACAAGTAGCATATTTATCTAGACTAAAATAATATCATAAAATCGCTCCGTTGCGACGTGACAGAGACACAAACAAAACATTTCAAATTTATAATATTTTATAAGTAACTAATGTAAAGCCTTAAATAAGAATATAAGAATTATTTAAGTAGGTAAGTAAGTAAGGTTAACCATCTATAACCATAACTATACTATTACAATAGATAGCATGGATAATATAGCATTGATACAGAGCATTCAAACCCGTATGTCTCTATAGCATATAATATCTTCAATACTGGATACCTAATACCAAATTAATTATACCATTCTGCGGTTGAACGATTATCGACAATATACAGATCGTTAATTTTATTAGTACTCATTAGATGATACTTGATTATTCTGTTTCTTGTTTTAATTATTCTTCCGTATCAATCAAAATCTCTTTTATTTTTCGTTTATTATCCCTACTAGTCCTTACTAGTAATATTATAAATGCGAAAGTAACTCTGTCTGTCTGTCTGTTATGCTTTTCCGCTTAAACCTCTCAACCGATTTTGATGAAATTTGTCACAGACAATCTTTAGACCCTGAGAAAGAACATAGGCTACCTTTTATAAAAACACCACGCGGGCGAAGCCGCGGGCGGAAGCTAGTATATTATATATTTAAAAAAAAATTATGATATCGCGATGCATACAATTTTTCTTTATAATATAATATCTGCCTCGGCAGATGTTATTTTGTCCTATTTCTCCTTTTCCTTGTTTTCTCTCCTTAAGAACCTTCCGCGTGCCTTAACAAAAACATTAAAAAATACGTGTGGCACTCGAGGACTGCCGTGGTAAAGCGGAGCTCGTTGTGCCGGTTGAAGTGGGGGGGTGTTAGGTTTTTTCGTTACGGAATTTTTACATTCGGTCGCCGCGCTCAAGGCCCACGATAGAAGCTATGCAAAAGCTTAATAAAATTTTCCGAATTAGTCAATCCGTTCTCGTGTTTTACGATCGAATCAAACTTTAACACTATAACAATCAAAGCAAACTATTCACGTTGACAGAAAATCTAAATTATTCGCACAAAGAAATATTCTCAACAGTATAAAGAAAAGCAAAACAAACTAAACAAATGGCTTACACTAAAAATAAACAACCCCTTTCAACTATTTATCACAATGTTATTGGATACACCGTCACAAAGCATATTCAATAAAACAAAGCCAACTCGTGGATGAAGGAATAAAAAAAAATAAATAAAAATAAAATCGTAAAATCGTCTTTATTTGGTTCTCACAACATTAAAAGGTTACAAAAA
>CAJQZM010033076.1:0-14323 GCA_907164665.1 Colias nastes | reverse complement strand
TCGAGAAGGTCGAGAATCAGCCCGTCAGGGTGCGTGGCAATAGCCCGTTCGATGATATCGTTCTGGGTCGAGACGTCAGCCGTCTGGGGCGCGCGATACTCCACCGTGATGGAGCGGCCGGTTGCCTTGCTGAGAAGCTGGGCAGCAGCCTGTGCGCCATTATTGGCCTTGTCAAACCAGGGATGAACGGCTTTCGGGATCATGACAAACCGCATGGGCCCGTTATCCGCGGCCGCATGAGCGGTCATCGGAGCCAGGAACAGGGCGGCAGTTGCGAGCAGAGCTTTTTTCATGAAGTCAGACCTTTATGGTCGTGTTGATCCATTACTTGCAGGAATTGGGCGAGTATTTGCGGTCGAGGGCGTTGATGCCGTCAACGTTCTTCGCCGAGGCGCTGGCCGGATCGAATTTCTTGGCCAGGAACGCGTCCACAATTGTCTTTGCCAGCTCGGAACCGACAACACGTGCGCCCAGCGTGATGATATGGGCGTTATTGGACAGCGCCGCGCGCTCGGCCGAATAGACGTCATGGGCCTGGGCCGCGCGGATGCCCGGGATCTTGTTGGCTGAAATGGCAACGCCAATGCCCGTGCCGCAGCAGAGGATGCCACGCTCGTACTCACCCGATAGAATTGCGTGGCCGACGCGCTCGCTCAGTTCGGAATAGAGTTCGCTCTTGGCATCGACCGGGCGCGAAAGATCGACGGCATCGACACCTTTGGCCTTGAGGTGGGCCACGATCTGCTGGGCCAGACCTTCACCGGCGCTATCGCCACCAACTGCAATTTTCATGATCTCTTCCTTTATTTTGATCAGGGATAGGGGTCAGAAAGGCGCGCGTTGCGCGGGAGGTTGCACGGTATCCAGTGTGGCTATGTGCAAATTGATCCCGGCATCGAGCATCCGGTTCTTCTGGCTGTCGGACACACCTGAATCGGTGATCACGACATCGAAGTCAGAAAGGTTGGCCAGGCGATTGAGCGCCGTGACATCGAATTTCTGACTGTCGATCATCAGGATACGACGATCGACGATCTCCATGAGTGCCATCTTGCATTTGACGATCTCCTGCTCCTGATGAAAGGCGCCGAGATCGCGCACAGCCGAGACGGACATGAACAGGGTATTGGCACGCAGCGACTTGGTGCCCTGTTCGCAGAGGATACCCAGAAACGCATCGAAGCGCGGGTGGTATTTCCCGCCGAGGCAGATCAGGCTTATGTCGCGTGCTCCGGCAATCTGCGTGGCAATGCCCATGCTGTTTGTGAGCACAGTCAGTGGCATTCCCGAAGGCAGGTTTTCCGACAGCACGCGTGACGTCGTCGAGTCATCGAGCGCGATGATATCACCTGCCTTGATGAATTCCGCAGCAACACGCGCAATCGCCTGCTTCTCACGCGAGGCGCGTCTCATGCGATGCACGACGCTCGTTTCCATGACGCCGCTGGCGAGCATGGTCACGCCACCATGGACCTTGCGCACCAGTCCCTGCTCGGAGAGTGCGTGCAGGTCGCGATGGATCGTCATGCGGCTTGTCGAGAAGCGATCGACCAGTTCCTCGATCTGCGCGCCGCCATTTTCGAGCACATAATCGAGGATCTCGCGGCGACGTGCCGAGACCGCCTTGCTCTCGACTCCGGTCGCGCCGCTCATGATGCGACCGACCGGATGATGGCTTCCAGCCCTGCCGGATTCCATGCTGAACGACCGATAAACACGCCATCGACATCGCGCAGCGCGGTATAGGCGGCAGCGTTCGCCAGAGAAACGCTGCCGCCATAAAGCAGAGGCACACGCTTTGCTGCGTCTGTCCCGACCAGTTCGGCAAGGACCGCGCGCAGTCTCGTATGGGCGATATCGACAAATTCGGGTTCTGCTGCCGTACCGTTTGAACCGATCGCCCAGACGGGCTCGTAAGCGATAAGAACCGTTGCGATTTCGGCCTCGTTCAGACCGTAAAGAGCCATTTTGGTCTGGCGTGCGAGTGTTTCATGTGTGACGCCGAACGCATATTCGTCCGCGCTGTCACCGATGCAGATGAGCGGACGCAGGCCGTAGCGGATTGCGGCGCGGACCTTCAGATTGACTGTGATATCCGTCTCGCTGAAATGCTCACGTCGTTCGGAATGCCCCAGTTCGATCAGATCGGCACCGCATTCGCGTACCATCTGCGGTGAGATTTCTCCGGTCCAGGCGCCCTCGTCCTCCCAGTGCATGTTCTGGGCGCCGACATGCCAGCGTGAGCCCTGTAACCGCGCCGCGACACTTTCCAGCGACGTGAAAGGCGGAATGATAAACGGTGTGATCGAAGCCGGAACGTCCATATCTGCAATCTGTGTGGCAGCATCGCGCGAGGCGCCCGGCCCCTTGTTCATCTTCCAGCTTGTTCCGACCCAGAGAGATTTTGAGGACATCGCTTTGTCTTTCTTCGCACTACCGGCACGTTCATCATAACGTATGAATGTTACTATAGGCGGAGAGATAACATCGAGATAGATAAAATATCATATTGTCCGTTCACATTGATATGATTGATCGGGCTATGATATTCAGAAAACTACTATATCACTGATAAACAACGATAATGTTTTTGGTGCAAGTGTTACGTTTTGTGGCGTGATAATGTGATGTCATGTTTTCCGTCCCTACAGGCGGGAAATCCGGGTTAACCGGCTTTCACTGACATGCAGCAAGCGCATGGAGCATCATGGAACACCGATGACACCGGTGATCTCAACACAGGTTTGTATGGGCCTTTTGTTGTTTCAGCGCCGATAAGCCGCCCCTGTTGCGCTCTGCTGGCCTGATAAGCCCGCAATGTCTGGGCCCGCGCAACAGGCCTCGCGCTGTTGCGGGTTGCTCATGTCGCGCTCGCCGGGTCCGGTGTCACAATCCTTCGGGATCCTTAACGCCGTGAGTTGTTTGGGCCCGTTGCCAGCAGCGATCTACCTGTTCGCTTCGTTTGGCATCCGACCAACCCAGCATTTCGGCCATGATGAGACTGATCTCAACGATCCTTGCGCGGGTCAGTAAACCGCGCAGGGCAATGGGCGTGCGTCGGTAGACAATGTCATCAACCGTGCGAACCAGTTCTTCGTCCACGATATAGCGTATTTCGTTACGCGTATATTCGGCCAGGGTCTCAAGCGGCCGGTCGGGTGTGGCGCTGCAGGTGGCTGCAACACGTTCTGCCGTTGTGCCGTAGCGTTCGAATAACGCTTCGGCACGCGCCATATCGATGGCATTCTTTCTTGCAATCGTTTCGAGATAGGCCTTGCGCCCGCGTGTGCCGGGATAGCGCGCGCCGCCGCCAATGGGCCGCGTACGAGATGATGCGATACGTTTCCTGTGCAGCATCGCCAGGGTTTTGTCTGCCACCTCTTCCGCCAGTCCGCGAAAAGTCGTCCATTTACCGCCGACCAGCGAGAGCACAGGCGTGGTTCCCGCATAATCCGTGTGAACAATATGATCGCGGCTGATCGCTCCGGGGTCGTCCGCATTGCTTGCAGGGAGCGGTCGCACGCCGCAATAGCGATAGAGCACATGCCGATCCGCGATCGCAAAGCCTGGGAAAAGCTCGCTCAGCATGTGCAGCATGTAATTCTGCTCCTCTTCGGAACAGGTGGCGGTGTCGGGATCCTTCACGGGAATATCGGTCGAGCCGACGAGAATATGCCCGAGGAAAGGATAGGCCAGACAGATACGCCCGTCCTTCGTGCCGAAATAGACCATCTGCCCATCGAGTTCGCGCAACAGGGCCTCGTGACGGAGGACGAGATGAGAGCCCTTCGTGCCGCCGATATAGCGGGTCTGAAGGCCGAGTTCCGCATTGATGCTGTCGATCCAGGCCCCACCGGCATTGATCACGAGATCGGTCTTCACATGGATGACCGTATCGGTCAGCGCATCGCGCAATGTGAGCACACCCTCATGAAAACCCTCGACGCGTGTATAGGTTTTGACCGCGCAACCGAGATTGAGACGCAGCGCATCCTCTACGCATTCGAAACCCAGCCTTTCCGGCTGTGAGATCGCTGCATCGTAATAGCGGCCCGTCGCGATTACCTTCCGGGTCATATGAGGCCACGCCCGTCGGACGGCCTTGCCAAGGCTGAGCCTGTGGCGCGGCATCACGCGTGCCCTCCGACCGAGAAAATCATAGATCTGCATGCCGATTTCGGTGATCAGCACGCCGCGATCGGCAAGCTTGCTCCTGAATCCCAGAAAACGTCTGATCGAGGGAATAATACCGCCAAACCATGAATGGATCGGTATGACTGTCGGAAGCGGCGTTACCAGATGCGGCGCATTTCTGAGGAGCAGGTTACGCTCAAGCGTGGATTGCGCGACAAGTCTGAATTCACCCGTTTCGAGATATTTGATTCCACCATGGATAAGACGTGACGGAGCCGCAGAGGCGCCTGCGCAGATATCCTCGCGCTCGATCAGGAGCACGTTGACGCCCTGAAGCGCGAGCTCCCTGAAAAGGCCGACGCCATTGATGCCGGCGCCGATGATCGTCACATCGAAATGGGTGGAATCGAGCTGTTCGGCGGAATGGGTCATGTCAGTCTCGTGCTCATGCGTGTCATCGGACAAAGCCGAAATGGATGATGGTCAAATACAGGCGACGGGGTTTCAGGCATTCGGAAGCGAGTCGGTGAGGTAATCGTCACCCTGATCACTATGCAGGGCGGGCCAGAATGGCTCCAGTGCCTGGGCGACAGACTGATAACGCGCGTAAATTGAGTCGTAATACCGTTTCATGACAGCATCAGGTCCGAACTGACGGGGCTGAACATCGAGAGAGTCGACAGCATTTTCGAGACTCGTGGCCATGCCGCACGCCACCCCCGCAGTGAGCGCAGCGCCAAGCGCCCCGGCTTCACGTACGGGTGAAGTCATGACCGTATGTCCAAGAATATCGGCAAAAAGCTGGCCGATTTCCGGTCGCCTGCTACCTCCTCCCGATACGCCGATACGGACGACGCTCCCGGTCCGAAGCAGGTCCTCGACATGGTGGCGGTGATTGAAGATCGTTCCTTCGATCATGGCACGAAAAAGGTCGGCGCGGTCATGCCAGGACTGCACCCCAAGAAAGGAGGCTGTTGCCGGTGTTTCGAACGGCGAGCCGAACAGATAGGGATGATAGAGCGGGATCTGACGGTTCATGCGGCCCTCGCTGAATTTGCCTATCGCGGCATCGATCAGCTTTGCAGCGGAATCCGGATCTTCAGGGTCGATATAGCGGGCCATCCATTCGAGATTGCTTGCCGAGGCGGGCGAGATCGCCATGCAGTTCCACAGACCTTTGCGATATCCGGCGCGACAGGCCCATTCATTGCCTGTCACCGGACGGTCGCGGAGAACCTCATTGATCGAGAACGTGCCTGCGGTCACTGTCATATCGCCTGGCCGGATCTGTCCGAGCCCGACCGCTGCAGCGATGACGTCATGCAGCCCTGCAGAAACGGGTGTGCCTGCCATGAGACCGGTCATACGGGCGGCCTCGGGAGTTACCCTGCCCGCGCAGTCGCAGGAATCGTGCATGGGTGGCAGTGCCGGTGCGACTTCGCGCAGATCGAGGCAGTCGAGGATATCCGTGCTGTAGCATTGCCTATGCAGATCGGTGAATGCCGTACTCGCCTCGGTGAGATCGGTCGCCACCTCTCCTGTGAGGCAGTAGCGCAGCCAGTCCTTGGCAAAGAATGCCACGCCGATTGCGCTGTAGCGCTCTGGCTGGTGGCGCTTGATCCACGCGAGCAATGTGGTTGCGGAATAAGGATAGGGGCGCTGCCCGGCGAGCGGCATCATCCTGTCCAGGATGCCATCACGCTTCCACTGGTCGTGAAGACCATAGGCACGGCTGTCGAGCGACATGATTCCGTGCCCGAGCGGTCTGTTGCCCCTGTCGAGCAGGAATAAACCATCGCCATGTGCTGTCACCCCGACACCGGCAATGTCGGCACCGGTCAATCCAGCATCGGCAAGCGCATCCCGTATCGTGCCGGCCACGACAGACCAGCTTTTCTCCAGATCACGTTCCACATGGCGCGGCGTGTCCGAGATCTGCGCGATGCGCGCATGCCCTACTCCTGCAATCCGGCCGTCTGTGGCGAAAATCACAGTTTTGGCGCTGGACGATCCGCAGTCGATCCCGATCAGATATGCCGCACCCATGACTTGGCTCCATAATGACTTGAGGCCTAACCGTTCTCCCGCTGTAATATGAGCGTAAATGTTATGAAAATCACAATAAAGTGCTATATATGATACGTTGGGTGAGGTAATTTATCGCACGCTCCGGTGATCGCCGGTATCGATCAAGTTCTGTCTCTCGCGGGACACGCACAGGTTTATTTCCGGTCAGGCGCTCACCCGCTCTTGAAGGGCATGACATGTTGTTTCCCTTAAGCAGATGTATGAGACTATCCCTTGCTGGCATGAGATATTTGTGATATTTTTGTTATCAATCAATCGGTCTGCTTGGTCCACCGGAACAAAGCGAATTCTGTCAAAGGCAGTTCTTGAATATGAGTGATGACATCAGGTCAGCACCTCCCCTGGACGGTTTCTCGGGCGTGAAACGTCAGAATCTGAAGTCGCGTCAGCAGCAGATTCTCGATCTGCTGTTCGAGCAGGGTAACGCCAGCATCGAATTTCTTGCCGAGCATTTCGACGTCAGTCGCATGACGATTCACCGTGATGCCCATGCGCTTGCCAGTCAGGGGCTGATTGACAAGATCCATGGTGGCATCACGCTCAAGAACCGGGCGCGTACCGAGAAAAATGTGGCCTATCGTCAACACCGGGCGGCCAATCTCAAAAAGGCGATCATTCAGCGCGCCGTATCGATGATCGAACCGGGTCAGGTCATCATCCTCGATGATTCGACGACGGTAGCCGAAATGCTGCCGCTCCTTCCGGCACGCGCACCGCTGACAGTGATTACCAATGCTGTCGGTGTCGTGCAGGCGCTTGCGCCCTTCCCCGGTATCAAGATCATCTGTCTCGGGGGCGATTACAGCAATTCGCGCAACGCATTTTTCGGGCTTGTCTGTGAGCAGGCGGCGCGGTCTTTGCGCGGCAACATCATGTTTATGTCAACCTCGGTCATTTCTGGCGATACGGCGTTCCAGAACGATCAGGATGTGGTGAAGGTAAAACGTGCGCTGATGGCAATTGCCGATCGGTGCGTTCTGCTTGTGGACAGCACCAAGTTTCGCCAAGGCGGTTTGCATCGCCTGACGTCGCTTCAGGAATTTGACCGTATTCTGACCGATGGGCAGATCAAGCCGGCAATCCTGTCCGATCTGGAAGCTTCAGGAATCCCCGTCGAAGTCTGCTAGGCGTTTTACACGGGAGGCGCCCTTAACGGGCGCCTCCCGGATACCGTGAGAACGGTATCAGGCTGCGTGATCGAGCGTGGCCATATCGATGACAAAACGGTATTTCACGTCCGATTTGAGCATGCGCGCATAAGCATGTTCGATCTCGTCCATGGCGATCATCTCGATATCGGCCGTGATGCCGTGTTCGCCGCAGAAATCGAGCATTTCCTGTGTCTCGGCGATGCCGCCGATCAGCGAGCCCGCAAAGTTACGGCGCTTCATGATGAGGCTGAACACCGCAACGGGTAGTGGTTGTTCGGGGGCACCGACCTGAACCAGTGTGCCATCGCGCTTGAGCAGATTGAGATACGTATTGATATCGTGCTCTGCCGCAACGGCATCGAGAATGAAATCGAACCGGCCGGCTTCACGGGCCATCGCGTCTGCATCTTTCGACAGCACGACCTCATGGGCGCCGAGACGAATACCGTCCGCAACCTTGTTCTGCGATGTGGTGAAGAGCACCACTTCCGCCCCGAAAGCGCGCGCGAATTTCACGGCCATATGGCCAAGTCCACCCAGGCCGACAACACCCACGCGCTGACCCGGCCCGACCTTCCAGTGCTTGAGCGGCGAATAGGTGGTGATGCCTGCGCACAGAAGCGGCGCTACCGCGGCGAGATCGAGGTTTTCAGGCACCTTGAGAACGAAAGCCTGATCGACGACAACGGCTTTCGAATAGCCACCGAAGGTTATACCACGTCCCTGTCGATCTTCGCCGTTATAGGTGCCGACAAAGCCCTCTTCGCAATACTGCTCGAGACCTTCCTTGCAGCTCGGGCATTCGCGACAGGAATCGACCATACAGCCCACACCGACGAGATCGCCCACCTTGAAGCGGGACACCGAGGCGCCTGTTTCGCTTACGCGCCCCACGATTTCATGTCCGGGAACGCAGGGGTAAATCGTGTTGTGCCACTCGTTGCGTGCCTGATGGATGTCTGAATGGCACACGCCGCAATAGAGAATGTCGATTTTGACATCGTCCGGACCGGTATCGCGTCGTTCGAACTGGAATGGGGAAAGTTTGTCTGAAGCGCTCTGCGCGCCATATCCGACACAGGATAGCATCGTGGATCTCCGTCTTGGCTTGCGGCGTTGAAACGGCAAATGCCGCAAGACCCTGTCGGTCATTGCGGCATTTATGTCGAAGCCTGTCAAATCAACGTCGTGATGCCGGGGTGGTTTCAGTCCTGCTGTGTCGCACCGACAGGACGCCGCGCTTTCTTCTCACGCCAAGCGGAGAGGCTGATATAGAGTGTGGGAAGTACGAGCAGCGTAAGCGCGGTGCACGAGATGAGCCCCCCGATAACGACTGTGGCCAGTGGTTTTTCGACTTCGGCGCCCTCGCTCATTGAAAATGCCATGGGAAAAAAGCCGAGACAGGCGACCGTCGCTGTGGCCATGACAGGGCGAAAGCGCTCGCGTGCCGAGGTAACGGCGGCTTTGATCGCATCGAGCCCGGCCAGGCGCTTGTCTCTGATATAGGCGATCAGAACGACGCCATTGAGCGTGGCTACGCCGAACAGGGCGATGAACCCGATCCCTGCCGAAATACTGAATGGCATGCCGCGCACCCAGAGGGCGATGATCCCACCGGTTGCGGCAAAAGGCAGATTGACGAAGACGAGTGCCGCCAGCCAGACATCGCCAAGGGCGAGGATCAGCAGACAGAAGATCAGCACCAGTGTGATTGGCACGACGACCTCAAGTCGGGCCACCGCCGTCTGGAGATTGCGGAACTGCCCGCTCCATTCAATGCGATAGCCGGGCGGCAGCTTGATCTGTGTCTTGACGGCTTGCTGGGCTTCCTGAACGAACGAGCTCAGGTCGCGCCCGCGCACATTGGCCTGGACCATCATGCGCCGCTCGCCCTGATTGCGCCGGATTGCCGCAGGACCATCGCGCAGGGTGATATCCGCGACCTGATCGAGACGTACCGTGTGATCGTCACGCGTGAGTACGGGAAGCAGTTTGATATCCGCCAGATCGTCCCGTGCCTCTGCCATGATGCGCACTTCGGTAGGGATGAGCGCGTCCTGCAACGAGACGGGCGGTCCGACATGGCCTCCAATGGACTCCACAACGTCCAGCACTTCAGACGTATCGACGTTCAGACGGGCGGCAGCCGTACGATCCACATCGATGTGAAGATAGGGGATCGTCCCGACATCCTGCGGCGCCACGTCTGCTGCACCGGGCACGCTATCGACCACACGTGCGGCATCTGCAGCAAGGCGCATGAGCGTGTCGATGTCCGGCCCGTAGATGCCAATCGCAATCTGCGAGCGCACGCCGGATTGCAGATCGTCCATACGCATCTGGATGGGCTGGCTCCACGAGTAGAGCGATCCGGGGTTGTTCTTGCGCAGTGCCGCGTCGAACGCCCTGATCAGCCCCTCCTGCGATGTAGCGGTTTTCCATTCCGAGCGCGGCTTGAGCAGAACATAGGTATCCGATTGCTCGCCGCCCTGGGGATCGGTGGGAATGGCTGACGTACCGCTGTTGCTGACCAGCATTCTGATATCGGGAAACTGCCTGAGTGTTTTCTCGATCTGCTGGATGGACCGTAGCGAGGCATCGAGCGAAATGCCCGGCAGACGGGTGGAGGTCACGATGAGATCGCCCTCCTGAAGCTGGGGAATGAATTCGCCACCGAGGTGCGTGGTCAGGCCCAGAGAAACGACAAGAATAACAAGGGCGATAGCGATCACCTTGCGCGTGTTGTCCATGCACCAGCGTGAAGCCGGAGCGAAGCCGCGCCTGAGAAACCTGATAAAGAACGTATCGTGTTCGGTGCCGGAAAGCGCGTTGTCCTGACCATGCTCGTCAGCACTCTGTTCTGCACCCTGCCCATCGATCTTATTGCCTGCTGCCTCGCGCGCCGGTCCGTGCGCAACATGAGGTTTGATCTTCATGATCAGTGCCGAGAACGCCGGTACTGCAACCAGCGCATAGATCAGCGATGCGACGAGAGCGAGAATGACCGTCTGCGCCATGGGCCTGAACATGCGCCCTTCAACGCCCTCAAGCGTCAGTACCGGCAGATAGACCATGATGATAATGAGAATGGCGAAAATGACCGGGCGCGCGACAGAGGCGACGGTATCGGCGATACGACGCGTCAGCGGCACATTGGCTGCTGCCTGACTGGACAGAACGCTTTCGACAATCACGAGGGCGCTATCGACCACCATGCCGAAATCGATTGCACCGAGGCTCAGCAGATTGGCTGAAATCCCGAGATGACGCATGCCAACCATGGCCGCAACCAGAGAAAACGGAATGACGGAGATAATGACCAGTGAGGCACGCCAGTCGCCTATTACGACCAGCAGAACGATCAAGACCAGCAGAGCGCCAAGAAGCAGGTTTTCCTTGACGGTGTGAATGGTGACATCGGTTAGTGTGGCGCGGCTGTAATAGGGTTCGAGGCTCACGCCTGCTGGCAGGGTCGAGACGATCTGAGGCAGGGCCTTCTCGATGCGCGCGAGCGTGGCTTTGGCATTGGCCCCCTGCTGAAGCAGGATCACGGCATTGACGATTTCGCCCTCGCCATCACGCGTGACGCCGCCCAGACGGGGCAGTCGTCCTTCGCGCACGGTGCCGACATCGCGCACATGCACGACACCGCCATTGGGCATGCTGCGCACCTGAACCTCGCCCAGCTCGTGCAGGCTGTCTATGAGCGAGCGGCCGACGATGATCTGCTGTTCGTCATTATGCTCGATCCATGCGCCACCCGCAGCCTCGTTGTCACGATCGACAGCGTTGAAGACATCCGAGACCGAGACCTGGAACTGCCTGAGCGCCATGGGGTTGAGGGCAACCTGATAGGTCTGCGACGCACCACCATTGATATTGACGTCGATCACCCCCGGAATGAGGCGCAGCTTCGGCACCACGTTCCATGTCATGATACGATTGAGCGACGCCAGAGACTGACCCTTGCCATGGATCTGGATCTGCATGATCTCGCCCATGCCGGTTGCCATGGGGCCCATGCTGATGGCAATATTGCGTACCGATACAGCCGCCCGCGCCTGATCGAGACGCTGCGCCACCAGCTCGCGTGCCCTGTAGATGTCTGTTCCGTCGTCGAACTGGAGATAAAGCACTGAAACGCCCGTGCGCGACACCGAGCGCATGGAATCGACACCCACTATACCGGACATGACGGTTTCGATGGGGAAGGTCACCAGTCGCTCGACCTCTTCGGTCGGCAGACCGGGAGCCCGGACGCTGATAAGCACCTGACGCGGCGATATATCCGGTACCGGTTCGACCGACAACGAGCGCAGGTCCGCAATCCCGGCGATCATGAGGAGCACGACCGCACCGAGTATGGCGGCGCGCCCCTTGAGAAGGGCGAGCATGAAACGCATGATTACTGGCCGCCCTCACCGTGATTGGGTTCGGGTGCGAGAAGTGCCTGGGATTTCAGCACGAAACTGCCATCTGTCACGACAGTCTCCCCGGGTTTGAGCCCTTTGGTGACGATGATGGTCCCGTCGAGTTCCGGGCCGGTCGAGACCTTTCTGGCCTCGTAATGCGTATCGTCGATACGAACGAAAACGCAGGGCTGGCTGCCGATTGTCTGGATTGCCGTCGCAGGCAGGCTCGTTCCGTGAACCAGTTCCGATGAAAAGAGCCTCGTCTTGACCAGCATGTCAGGCCTGAGCTGACGTTTTGCGTTCTCTACAAGGCTGCGCACCAGAACATGGCGCGTCATCGGGTCCACGCTGCCCTCGATCAGATCGATACGCGATGCGATCGGCTGGGCATCGGGCGCGGGCCATGTCAGCTGTCGGCCGCCCCGACTCAAATGGGTCGCCTGTTGCTCACCGACCTGCGAAACCACCCAGACATGGGAAAGATCGTCAATTTCAACGGCAGGGGCAGCACGTCCCGATACTTCCTCCCCCACGCCTACCGTTATCCTGTTTACGATCCCGTCGATGGGGGAAATAACGGAGGAATGAAGCCCCTCGGTTTTCTCTGACGATGAGGAAAAACGGGCGAGGCGCTCACGCTCGTTCTGGACAATCGCCTGGCTGCGTTTGACCGTGCCCTCGGCATCCTGCAATCGCGAACGCCGTCGCTGTGCTTCGCCCTGTGACACCGCGCCCCCCTGGAGGGAGCGCGCCCTGTCATAGGAGAGGCGTGCATCGTCACGCAGGGCCTTGGCCTGTTGCAGGGCGGCCTCGGCCGAGAGCAGGCGCTGATGCGCATCGCTGAGACTGAAATCGTCATAGGTGAACAACACCTGACCCTTGCTCACAACCTCACCCGGCGTGACCAGAACAGTCTGAACACGTCCCTGCCCTACCGGATGAATGCGTGCACTGCGTCTGTCATCCTGATCGATATAGGCTGGAACATCGACATGGGGTGGCAGTGCGCCAGCTTTGGTGATGGCCGTGTGGATATTCTCATGCGAGAGCGCCTCGCGCGAAATCACGATGGGCGCTTTCGGCCAGCTGCCGCCCATCTGGGCAAAAGCGGGACCAGGGAGAAAAACGCTTGAGGAGAGAACCGCACAGGCAAGCAGGGTTGCGATGTGTGCGGGCCGAGGCCTGAGGACAGAGCGATATATCATGGGTAGTTCCCGGCCATCAGGCTCATTCTTATCATTGCCGCGTGCCAAATGACGTCAGCTTCGGCGCTTCTCTGTCCGGCTTCGAGAGCCGCGCGCCGCGCACGCAGATATTCGATGACCGGTGTCTCGCCCACACTCCAGGCGTGTTCGAGGTCATGGGCGCGTGAATCGAGAGCGTGGCGGGCGGAGGACGCGCTACGGAGCATGGTCAGGGCGGAACTGAGACTGGCGCGTGTCTGACGATATTCGGTTTTGACCTTGCGCTGGGCGAGAATGGCGTCGCGCTCTGCGGCGCCCATGGCCTTGACCTCTTTCATGACGATAGGCGTGTTTCTGGCCTCGCTAGGGAGCGCCATGGAGAACTGCACACCGACCTGCGTGTCCCACGGACTGCCGTACTGCCCCTGTTTGACAACCTGCACACCGAGTTGGGGATTGGGCATGTAGGAATGGCGGGCGAGCGTATAGGCCGCCTTGGCACTGCGCGATACGGCAGCAGCCATTTCGATACGTGGATCGCGCGCCGGGTCGAGGCTCAGGTTCTGTGTTCGCAGCATGCGTCCGTCGAGTGAGAGGATATCCGGAATTTCATCCGTGCCCGTCAGGGCTTCCAGTTCGGCGCGGGCATTCTCGAGCGCCTGTTCGGACTGCGCGATCTGGGCATCGAAATCCGCTTTTTCGCCGACAACTGCATCGAAATCGGCTGCCGCGATTTCCCCGGCGCGCAGGCCCTGATGCGAGCTTTGAACAACGCGTTCGAGCAGATCGCTTGTCGCCCGCAGATTGCCGATTTTTTTTTGCAAAAGCGTGGCGCTGCTGGCCAGATCGAGCAGGCGTACGGCGCTGAGAAGGTGCTGGACCTTGATGCGGGCTTTTGCCACTTCCTCGTCAGCGAGGGCATTCTTTACCGTCGCGGTACCCTGTCCCGGCAGCCACAGGGGCAGACTGATGCTGCCCTGATAGGTCGTGTAGCCAAGATTGGTGCCGATGAAATGATCGTCGAGATACTGTCCGGCGATGATCGGGCCTTCGGGGAACCACGACTGGGCGGCCCGCGCATTTTTGTGTGAGGCCGTGGCATCGATGGAGTAGGATGTGTTGGCCGGATCGCGATCCCAGGCAAGCTGGATCGCCTCATGAAAACTCTCCGCGTGACCGGTCGGCATGAAACCGATTGTCGCGAGGAAGAGGAAAGCGCCTCGCCACAGGGGTATGGACCGGGTCGGACCATAAGGGGGCTTGCGGAGCGTTCGTGCCGCGATGGACCTGAGAATCTCTGACATGGTGCGCAATATTAGGCGCTTAACACGCGCAGTCCGCGACAAAACTTGGC
>CAJQZM010033069.1:12161-31950 GCA_907164665.1 Colias nastes | reverse complement strand
AGATCGGGACCAACACCCTCCAAGTGCTGAACCAGCCGACTAGCAATTACTCGCTCGAAAAGCTTGCTTACTTCGTCCAATAGGACTATTGGCCTATATGCCGAAGGAGAGTCCATTGGACGGCCTTCTTTTCGTAACAACACAAGCCTTCCTATCTTCCATTGGCGTGGAAAAGTACCGTCAAGAAGACATTGGGTGAAGAGTTTCTTCAGTCTTCCACCCAACCAATCCATTGCCATTACCAGCACTCGTCCGGGGACACCGTCAGGACCTGGGGCTGTATTCTTACCCCGAAGTCGCATCAGTGCCGTATGAAACTCTGTTTCCGTAACAGCTGGCACATCAGTAAGATGCTGCTCTGACAACGGCTGTGCCATTATAGGTGGCACAACTGCAGCATCCCCGTTTGGAAACAAGGTCCCTACTACTCTATCCAGGAACTCAGGCTCCAACGTCCTCGTCAATGGTGGACCCCTGGGGCGCAGCTTGCACAGCGCCAACCTGTATGGCCGGCCCCAAGGATCCCTAGAAAGAGATTCTAAGAAATCTTCCCGGGCTTTTGCCTTTGCCCTCTCCATGGCTCTCTTAAATTCGTTAATGGCCTCGCGATATTCTGCATAGCGCTGATTCTCCAACTCCCTATCACGGAAGCGGCGTCGACGTAACCGGCTGTATCGGCGTCTGGCCCTAACGCAGGCGCTACGTAGTGTTGTGAGGTTCTCAGACCACCAGTAAACCTGCCGCTTGGGAGGCAGAGATCTGACCCGGGGCATGGCTGCATCACAAACTTGTGAGAGGGCCTGGCGAAACCACTCAGTCTCAGCCTCAACATCAACAGCCTCTATTGGCGGTGACGCCCAAGCCAGAACAATCGCTGCAGCCTGCAATGCTTCGCGATCAAGACGCTTTAATGCCCACCGAGGACCTTCTCCCGAACAGGCAAACCGGCTTTGACCGGTTTGGGGCACTTGAACAACGGAGACGTCAAACCGGATATATCGGTGGTCAGACAATGTCTCTACGTCCTCAAGTACCCTCCAGCCCTGCACGCTGCTAGCCAACGTGGCTGACGCAAGTGTGATGTCTACGATAGATCCACCTTGTTGACGTACACACGTATTTACGGAGCCCTGGTTCATAACTACCAACCCGACAGCTACTATCCACTCATCCAAAAGTGTTCCACGTGCACTAGTTACTGGAGAGCCCCATGTCGCAGATTTTGCGTTGAGATCTCCAGCCAGCAACACTCGGCGGTAGTTGTTTTGTCTTATAATAGACTCCAACTCTAGTAGATAGTCCTCGAATTCAGATAGTGGCCTGTTGGGAGAGAAATACCCTCCAATGATGAGCGTCTCATCCAGTAAAACCGCAACCCAACCATGACCTTTAATAGTTCTTCCAAGAGGTGGGGTGTCTTCAGACATTTTCACCACAATGGCTACGAGGCCATCACAATCTCCTAACCAGTCATCCCGATTTGGAATAAAATATGGTTCCGCAATAACCGCAACGTGCACCAACCACTGCGCCATGCTCTGAACCAGGAGGTCCTGAGCTCTCGCACAGTGGTTGATATTCGCTTGCAAACATCGCAGAGCCATCTTAAGTGGGATGTTCTGTTTCCATCTCCGCATCCAGCCGCTGTGGTTGTACCGCAGATACAGCTGAACGATGCCGCATTTTTTTGGATGCCCCACACGCTCTGCTACCAATGGAATGGTTGGCGGATATGCCAGATGAGGCGCATAGAGTACAGTGTGGCGCTGCCAAACAGTCCCTTGCTTTATGCCCCAGTTCACCGCACCGGTAACATTGAGCACCTCGATCGACTTCTGATTTACAGTGTTCTCGGACGTGTCCCACTTCTAAGCATTTGAAACAACGCCTTTTCCTTTGTTCAAGAAGCTGAACCCGTGCCGACACCCAACCAATCAGTAACTTTCCTTCACTTGAAAGTTTTTTGGCCACCGCTATAGGACATCTTACCCATACCGTTCCTATACCTGACCGACCGCGTCGGATGGAACCTATTTTAATCATCTCTGGAGGACAGCTAGCCGTCTTAACAATGGCAGCAGTCACTTCCTCAGAAGTGGTCTAGTCATCCAACCCGGAAATGCGCAGTTCAGCACATTTTATCGGTCGGGTGATCCGCACCTCTGTTTCGTTCAGTACGTCCTTAAACTTATTGGCCAGTAGATCGGCCTTCTCCTCATTAGCCACGCCAGGAATCTCAATAATAGCGGCTCCTGTAGCGGCACGTTTAAAGCGTACAGACTCGATTCCAAGACTAGTTAGATTAATTCTATTTTTCGCTTCAGAAATGACCTGAGCGTATGTCAAACCTCTGTCTACACCCTCGGAAAGCAACGTTAAAACTATGGCTGCAGACCTTGGGGGACGCAGCTTTGCAGCTTTTTGCCGCGTAGACTGTGCGGTCGTCTTCTTAACCTGCTGACTTCTCTGGATGGTTTTACCTCCTTTGACAACTGTAGCCCAACTTTCTTTCCTAAGGGTATCAGTAACAGGAACCAAACGATGCTCACCTGTTGAAATAGGTGCTTGAGCCACCGTCCTATTCCCATTGCCTCCTTTCTTCCTCTTTCTCTTCTTTTTAGAATGGGATGTAGATGCTGCACCAGAACCTTGCAATTGTGCTTGGGCATCAGATGAACCCCTTGACTTCTTAGATTTTTTCTTCTCCTGAGACTTATCTTTAGTTGGATTAGCTTTCGCTGTTCCTTCCTTTCTCCCTTTGTCCGCTGCAAGCGGTGGTCTGAAGCGGGTTTCTGGCAAGAGCCGAGACTCAACGGCTTCAAAGCGAGCATTGACTAATTCTCCAAATTGGACCATAAGTCTACGCTCGCGTTCTCCATCGTCCCGTTTCGCTTCTTCACGCAATGCCGCCATTTCTTTACGAAGTTCGGCTAACTCAGAAAACATGCGGGCATTCATCGCCTCCGCTCTTCCGTACTTCTCTTTGATGAGTCTTAGCTCCTCATTTTTCGAAGCTAATTCCCGTTCCAACCTTGCAGTCTCCTCGGAAGCAGTTACGCGATGAACTCTTTCACCTAAGTCCCTCAAGCCAACTACTACCTCCTTAAGACTTTTTCTGAAAGTCCCTTTAATATTTCTTGACTTGGCTTCGACATTGTTCACAATGGAAGCCAAATGCAAGATCAAGTTTCTAATGCCATGAGACATTTCACCAGTCTCGACCTCAATAATGGAGGACGTGTCACTCAGGCAAGAAGCTCTAGCTAGGTGATAATCCTCAACAAGCTTCGCCGCTTCACTCTCAGCACATTCTTCCGCCTCTTTTCGCTGCTCTCCATGCTTGGCTACCAATTTCTTAGTGGCCCTCCTAAGACCAACACTTCTTATAGAAGAAGCTGGATATCTTTGCCTTCCCCTTGTCTTAGGTACTTTGGGCAGCGGAGCAGCTGACTTATCGCTAGGAGAGTCTGAGTTGTAAATACTCCCCTCAGGTGACCGTATTCTCTTTTCACATATGGGTTTCCTCTGTGTTCTTGGGGTACCCGTACTATTATTACAGCTCAACTTGCCTGTTGAGCTCAGGCTCATCGCAGAGTCTTCTATTAACGACTCAAGCCGCGATTCCACCTCTAAACTTCTCTCCAATCTAACAACACAGCGACCAATTGCCCCCTCAGATACGATTGGGCTGAGTGTGTCCACAGTTGCTGCAGAGGCATCTGTCGACACACCACGGGATTCTCCAGCTTCACTGGTACCCGCCTGAGTAGTTTGGTTATTGCTCGCTTTCTCCATATTTCTTCCTCCCCTCTCTCTTCATGGACGCCTAGGAACCGGGCTCTCCCCGGCCATACACACCATCAGCGACGTCCCAACCTTAGTGTTAGGGTCTATTTTTTAGTGAGGTTAGACTTCCTCTTGGTCCAGTAGGACCTCCGTATCCCTAAAAATAGGCGTTAACGGGTTGGCCGACGTTGACC
This sequence comes from Colias nastes, assembly GCA_907164665.1. NCBI lineage: Eukaryota > Metazoa > Arthropoda > Insecta > Lepidoptera > Pieridae > Colias > Colias nastes. The sequence continues at coordinate 27,970 of CAJQZM010033069.1, read as the reverse complement.
AAAATCTGACCAGTGAGGTTTTTAACTCTCACCAGTCCGCCACCCATGACCGCAAGCCTTGCAGGCCTGCCATACTACGAGCATGAAGCTCCTCTGGGCAATAGAAGCCCCAAACACGCGCCAAAGCGCTAGTGCATCTCCTGTCCCCTCTTCTCATAAGAGGGATACCGAGAGCAGTCCACTCGGTCCAATTGGCTTCACTCAAGATGCTGGATTGCATCCCAAGTTACTGAGCCCCCCCGCCGCGACAAGGCCTGGACCCGGGAGGGATAATATAGGTACCTAGACAGTAAAAATCAATAGTAATTAAAAAAAGCTTTAGGTATGCTTTAGGTACACAGTCAATGAGTCAAGCGTCAAGGTCTGAGATCGAAACAGCGGGCAGAAGCTAGAAGCTATTTTATGTACGGATGGTAAAGAATTAACTAGTAGCTACCATGGGTTCTAAATGTGGTTCTAAATATCTATTATAGTAGCCTCCTCAGGCCCAAGACCTAAATAGCAATATTTGGTTTCCTCCCAGTGTCTAGCAAAAAGGACAACATATTTTTAAGGCTTGCCGCCCACGACTTTCGTGTGGCGTTATTCATTAAAAAGGAAAACTAGAATTTTTATATTATTTTTGGGATACAATGGCATGATACTTAGTCGATCGGTACGCTTGTTTGTTACAATTTGTGGTGTCCATTTTAAAGGACATTGGGCTGATACTTTAAAATCAGCTGATTTGTGTTTGGGTTTTATGAAGGACATTGGGCTCATAACGAAAAATCTACCACTGGGTACTTGGGATAAAAGAAAACCATTCAATATGGAAAAAATAACAATATATTTAAAGTTGTTTCAAAAATATTTAGGCAGGGGCATAAGAAATATCAAAAAAATATCTAGCAGTAAACAAAAACAATACTTCTTCATATTCAAATTAAAATCAACTAAAAACAAAAACCTTCGTATCAAAAATAAAAAGTAAACTTCTCTTTTATGCCCTGCAATGCTAAATCTAATAAATAAAAACTAGTTATAAGTAAGTACTTAATACTGATGAAACAGGTACATGAGCATGAGCAATATCAAAATAAAAATCAAGTACAAACAAAAAAACCCTTCAGCAATTATTGCTGATTTAACTCTAAATAACAAGTTTTGTTTTTAGTAAGTTTGGATTAGCATATTTGGCACGAAGTGCACTTGAAATAAGTTTTATTAAAATGACATAGTCTGCATCGGTTTATTATATTATATTTTATTTATATATATTGTCTTCTTTTACTAGAACATGGGAACTTCCTCTACCCATTTCTTTGAGTTCGTAGTCTTGTTTAATCGGACAATCGCGAGGGATTCGATCTTTCTTCAGCGTGCTGGTGCATCCAATACCTCTGTTATAAAGCTCATATGCTAACCTTTGGGACGTAATAAATTGGTCAAAGTAGAGAACATGGCCTGGGACCAGATTATCCAGCTTTTTCGGCCAGGCCAAATTCAGTTCCTGCGTAATCCGGATATGTAGTTTCGCCTTGATAAATATGTAAATCGCATACTAGTCCATTGGGATTGGCAAATACAAAGGCTTTGAGTCCACTGGGATGGGGTTTGCCCGGACATTATTGCTTCATTGGAAAAATCCCTGTAATTAAAATTTATGACATAGTAAAGGTTCATCCCAATGTCCATTATAATGGACAACTAACTTTGACTGTTAGTAAATCTTTGTTTTTAATAAGGACGCATAAAATAATGTCATTAAATAAACGAATATACGAATCATAATAAATATAAACAAGGTTTAAGTTTAAAAACACAAAGATTATTCATTAAAAAACGGAATAATACTCACCATTCCTTCGGCGGGCGCTCATGATGACACTTGGCGGAGATTTGATGTGACACAATTGGTTAGATTGGCAATATGGCTTCTGTTTCCTATTCGAATATAACTGACCAATAGAAAAAAAGCAAAGACAAAAAGAAATGTTGCGAATTTTTGAATTTAAGCGCAAAATTCAAAAGTGTCCCTTATGATTGACACTGGGTGGAAAATTATGTTTCCTTATTAAAAAGTTTGGGCCGCAAGGCTTTCTGTGAATAATTGTCCTTTATAGATGACAATGGATCAGAGGAGGGTAGTTTGTATAAATATTATTTTGTGCAATTTGTAGCCATCTAGCGAAAGTTATTGTAACTATAATTATATTATAAATTTTATACAACACATTGTCATTTAAAGTGATACATAGATGGCACTGCTGTAGCACTAAAAAGACTTCTACAAATTATTTAGGTCCAGAGTATAAATCTATATAATAGTCCAGGGGTAAATTGAAAAATAATTTTTACTGTAGAAATTATGGCATCAGTGTAATTAGAGAAGCAAATTTTTACTACTACTAAAAGATTATCATTTCCGAACCTGTAGTGTTTGTATTGCCTTCAACGTCAAATGTCAAAATTGATAGATGATTGTACAGTTGTCAGTTCAGTCAGATGTCATTCAAACAATATGGATAGTTTACGTTCCTAGATTTTTCATTCAGAGTCAAGTTTTGCTTTCTCGGCGAGCTGGTTGTATCGATAATTCGATAGCCGCGATAAGTGTGGGAATATTGATTAACCGGCGTTAATATATGGTCAACTTAACTCATAATGAGATAATACTGTGATTGAATTAATAGTCTGTGGTTCTACAGACGCGGAAACCGTAACTGTACATGGACGGCTCCAGTGACAATAAAATGCCTTTTGTTAATATCAAGAAGCAATATTTAGCAATCGGGATGTTAGTTTTTGTAGCTTTATTTTTCTTCAATAGCCGTCCGGCTTTTCAGTGTCAAATAACACCTGAAGTGAATACGTATTTACCGACGATTTACGGCATCACCCCAACTTATGCTCGACTGGCACAAAAGGCTGATCTCACAAGGTAATTCATGATGTTATTGCCCTTGGCTTCAATGCTCTTGCTAAATAATTTTATCGTCTGATTCGTTATTTGGAAATCTAATTGGTTTGTCTGTACAAACATGTTTAGGATTTCTTTCATAAATATTTTTAATGGGTGATCGAATTTATAGTTACTCAGAGAAGCGGAACCTTGATTATTCGAAGCTTAATTGATTCACCTATGTTCATCATTTTTAATTTGTAAAACTTATTATTGTTGTAATTTAAATTGAAAAAAATATATATTTAATCTCATTTGACACGGAATTAAACGTTACCTACTCAATTAATAATTGACATAAATTAAAACATGCATTACCTATCAAAAATATAACTGTTTACATATAAGATGGATTATCAAAAGTTTTTCTTATAAGTTTCTCTGTCTTCTTAAATATAGGTAATTCATTCTATATAGTCTTTTTATATTATTTCCAACTATGCAACTATGTATACCTAGCTATAGAAAACTGTTTTATTAACAATGCTTATAATTTTAAGCTTATATCTAAAAAAAAACAATATTTTTTTAGATTATCACAGACATTAATGTTAGTGAGGAACTTCCATTGGATTGTTATTGAGGACTCTGAGACAAAAACAAAACTGGTTGAAAATCTTCTAAAGGAATCCACACTCAAATATACACATCTCAATGTGAAAACTCAAAAGTCTAAGCATTCCACTGTAAGTATTGTATGAATTTACAATCCAATACAATAAATTATTCTAGGATTGTAGCATTAGCATTCTAATCAGATTCTTTACTTAAGAACTTATCACCATTTTTAATGTTAATATTAGACCACACAAAAGCATTCATTATAAAATGGTACCGAGCCCTGGCCATATATTTATACATTTCAAGTAGTAAATTTTAGCTTCATTTTTCATATTGTTATAATAAGTTATCTCCTAGACTAGAAGTAGCATGAATTTGTAGATTTTACTCCCACTGTTTGCAATATTTCAGGTGATGGATATCAATATTTGTGTGTTTAAAACAGATGCATACTACACATCTTGGTATTGTGTATGTGGTTCATTTTGATTTATGCGAGTTTGTTCTGCTAATGTATTAATATTTGTTATTATAATGGCTAAAATTGTCTGCCACATGAGGAAAAGCAAAAAAATGACTATTTAGTATAGTAATAGGTCTATCAAATTATTCAATAGCCTACTACTACTACATAATGCAAAATATGAAATACATAAAAGCAATTGGATACCTTTGCTTCATTTATCTTTGATAATAATTGGAATTACGTTAAATAATACCTCATGTGGCATAACCATATCAATTTTAACTTACACTAAATATTTGAAGTTATTTTGCTAATATAATAAATCCCTAATAAACATAATTGTTGGATTTGAAATTGTTAAATAATGTGTTTTTAAATATAACAATAATAATTATAATTTTGTGGAAATGCAATTTTTAACACTTGCAATAGAACATCAATATTAAAACAGTAAGCTAGTGAATGTTTTGCTATAGATTTGTTTTCGATGTATACAGGGTTACTTGTAAAACACCAGCAACCTCGCAGGACAAGATAGCTAACATAATAAGTAACAACATTTGTTCTACGACTATTGGCATAACGCAATAAATTATTTTTTAAGCTTTTATTGTACTCTCCTAATATTTGTAAGTCTATGCGCTGACTGTCGCAGATAGGTCAAGTTCAAAGGCGCTAGCGCCGCTCCGCCCCTACCTTCCCCCTCTCGTTCGCTTCTTGTTTACGTAATTTTTGGGATGCGCGTAGAGTTAATAATATCCAAACGGAAAATTAAATGAATATTTATTCTTGTATGAAAATAAAATCTAAAAAATTATCAAAAGTCGTAGAACAAATGTTGTTACTTATGATGTTAGCTATCTTGTCCTGCGAGGTTGCTGGTGTTTTACAAGTAACCCTAGAAGAAATAAATATGGACCCTATATTAAAATCTATTAATAACAGGACAGAATAAAGAATACTAATAGCATAGTACCAGTTAAACTTGTTAATTTGCAATAAACAACTGCAATGTTTCAAGGTTACTTCATAAAAATTACTTGTATATTCACTTCTGTTTAACTAGATTAGATAACTGTATCATCATGCAAATAGCCGTAATATGCAAAGGCATATGTTCCATTCATATACCAGATAAATAATTTTGTATGCTAACAAGGCTGGTAATTTTTTTTGTATTGTACAATTTCTATGTGATACAATATCTGATATATACGTGATATCAATATAAAATACTACAAGTAAATACATGTTTTCCCATTGTATATTTAACCAAAGACATTAAATATTGTTTGATTTTAAATGTTTTTATTCAGAGAAATACTGGTCAAAAAATCTTAGCTTGTTGTTAAACACCGTACTATTTTGCAAAGAAGGTCATGTAACATATTAATTTTAGATGTGTGAAATAAAATATTTTAATAGTTATAATAGGGAATGTACATTTTAAAATATATTTTTTGGATTTTTAAATCCAAGAAAAGAATAACAATGCAAAAACATTAATATTTCTATTTAATTTTCCGAACAGGCCAGCGGTGTGGAGCAGCGGAATGTGGCTCTAAATTGGATAAGAGACCATTTGCGTAAATCTGAAGATAAGAAAGGTGTTGTGTACTTTATGGATGATGACAATACATACGCGCTTAAAGTTTTTGAAGAGGTAAGTTTGAGTTCATAATAATAATATTTTTTACTAGTTTTCCGCCTGCGGCCTCGCCCGCGTTTTCAAAGAAAAACCCGCATAGTTCCCGTTCCCGTGGGATTTCCGGGATAAAACCTAGCCTATGTTGCTCAGTGAAGATGCAGCTTTCTAATGGTGAAAGAATTTTTGAAATCGGTCCAGTAGTTTATGCGTGAAAACCATACATACATACATACATATATAATTACAAACCTTTCCTCTTTATAATATTAGTATAGATTAGTTCTGTGGAATGCTATAACAGCATTGAATGCCATACAACAATTAGTTCTCATTCTTATTTAATTTGCAATCATTATCAATTCCTCCATTTATGTATTTCTAAAATTGAGTCATATTGCATGACTAATAACTGTGCTTAGAATTCCCTGACTAAGTTAAGAATTTATTTTCTTTTTACCTTATTCAGTTAACAGTCTCTGAATACAGTAAATAATACTAAATATTCATTAATAACCTTAATTTCAAACTTTACATTATGATTCATTCTAATCAACTTTACATAATGATTGCCTGAGAGATAAAAAAAATATGGGAAATTCCTATTTCATGAATTTTTAAACATCTGTACCAACTAAGTAAATAAAATAACTATCAATTTTCAATGTTGTTTTTCAAAGTGTTTATATTTTCTTTTTACATATTATGTTTACATTAGCATTGTTTACATTTTCAGCTGAAGGTATGTTAATTTTTCATACATAAAGCATTTAAACAATAATGTTTATTGTATGTTTGTGTCACTCATTGTGGATACATAAACATTTTAATGATTTCATTAATACTTTGCCACATTCCTTTGCTAGTAAAAATATGAAAATCACTACTCTGAGAGAATTTACTGCAGGATAAGATACATTAGTTACCTATGCTACTGGAAGTCATATAGATTTTTGAACTCAGTTCAGTCGGGTTTCTAAATAATATTATAGTAATACAGATTCATAAAATTTGGCCCCTTAAGAAAATACTTAGTTGATACATTTTATCTTGAGATTGGCTCACAATATTTAGTTTATTCTTAGAAAAGTTTCAGTTTATTTTATTTTTGGTGTCAAGTTAGATTGTGATATATTCGTCTGAAATTCTATCCGTAATGTGAGGTATCATTATTCAAACACTTTTATAACATTGTAACAACAACAATGTCAGAAATATTGTGTTGCAAATGCAAACTGTAAAGACAGCAAATTAATTTACTTATCATTTTCTGGTAATATCATTTTAACATTTTTTTTTCTATTGTTGGAAAATATACCTACATACCACTTGGAATAAGGACCAAATTGGAATATTAATTATACCTTGGAATGAGGATTATACCATAGGAGGTGTATGTTTAGAAAAAAAAAAAGATCTTGACCTTACCATATGAGTTCAACTGACTGCTCTGCTGCTCTTTTTCTAAGAAAACTGTACGTACCTATTGCAGATGCGAAAAATAAAGAAAGTCGGCGTATGGCCGGTGGGTATAGTCGGAGGGATGAGGGTGGAAATGCCTCTAGTCACCAACGGGAAGGTCTCAGGTTACAACGCGGTGTGGAAACCCTTCAGACCGTTTCCCATTGATATGGCCGGGTTCGCTATTAATGCCACGCTGTTCTTGGACCACCCGGAAGCGAAGTTTTCTAGAAAGGTCCAGTCCGGATTTCAGGTGGGCATTTTTTTCATGTTTTTTTCTGTTTGCTAATGTTTTCTGAAGGTTCTCAGTTCTTCCTTTTTAAGGAACATAATAATAAGTTTTGGACAGCGTAAGTAACTGAAAATTCTTAATATTCACAAATGCAGAATAGAAAAAAAATATCTTGTGTCATAAGTGTATAAAATTTTATCAATAAATGACATGAATAGTGTTTCAATTGATGATAATTTTACTGAAATCTACGCAATCTGATTAGCATCTATTAGACATGTTACATGAGATTAATAATTAAAATGTTATGTTGACAATATACATTCTTTTGATTTAATACCGCTATCTGTACATTTGTTATTACGAGAAACAAATACGTAAATGTAGGCATACATTTACGTAATTTTTACCCACAGGTAAATCGGTCAAGGCTTTCAGAAAGTGGGTTTACTTGAAATATACGCTCATTCACTGTGAATAGGTTATATTAACATTCATCTTAAAAGCCCACCAAGTGCGAAATACATAGGTTTTGCGTTAACGTTACGAGCAATATTATTTTCAAAGAGAAATATTTTACTGAAATAAACTGGCTAACTCACAATTTAACCTACCTACATAACGAAATGAGAACGGGCCATTCAAAATTGTTAATATGTATTTTATACATGCGTATTATTTTTGTAAAATTTTTTTTTTATTTGAATTTAGGGTGGTTTATTTTCATGACGAATAATTATAATTAAGTAGTTAGTTACCTAGCTAACTAATAGTAGGGGAGCCCAAGAGGGGATTTTGGGATTTACTCGAGCGCGTCAGATTACTATAAGGGACGGTACCTTAGCTATTCATTAGTACCTCTAGTCAATATGAGCAGTTATGGTTGGTGGGTGCGCTCAGGGGCCCCGCTGGAAAATTTGAATAATCCATAATTCCCTAAGGTTGAGCTCGAATCGTCAGATTAGCGAAATGGGGACTTCTTATATTGTAATTAACCCCCCCATATATTAATCTGACGCGCTCGAATAATATTACTATAATTTTTTACCCTTTCTTCATAGCGATTAAATCGCCACTTAAATCGTCAGATTAACGTATACTTTTTTTCAGTGACGTTCTGGAGCATGCAAAATATCAATATCTAACGCGCTTGAGTATTTCCAAGCCAATTTTTTTCTTTTTTTAAATTAAAAAAAATCAAAAACCCTTCCCCACCGCTAAAAGTGAAAACATTATAGGACCTTTTTTTCTCGCTATGGTCTAATCTACCAATTCTAATAGGTTCCCGTGACGCTCGAGTAAATCCACATTTAGCATCCTGGGCTCCCCTACTATAACTAAATACTTTTTATTTTTTGTATATATTTGCGGAGTGAAAGCCAATGATCTTTCTTAAAGGTTCATCACTTTTATTGGCTGTAAATTATATCTAATAATATCACTTTTATTAATATAATTTATACGCAATGTTTGTATTACTGTAATAACTTTTAATCTATTAAGTGTTATCATTCTGTATGATAGTATAAACCAATACTATTTATAGTCGCATAATTTCCGGTTGTGATTAACTAGGATTTGTTTTTATAAATACTCTCGTAATAAAGTTTTTCCTTATATTATAATTACTATTGTACCAAAAAGTTTAAGATTCATACATTTTTATTGTTTGATAGATACCTAGTTACTTTATCATGTGATTGTAATAAAAAATCGACATAAACTCAAACATTTATTTATTCAATTAGACTTCTTCTAGAAGCACTTTTGAATCTTCATAACATATTTTTAAAATTTACCACCGATTCGGAAAGCAGTATTTATGGAGAAGAACCGGCAAGAAACTCCATAGTTGCTCTTTTAAAATCATTTCATAGTTAACCAACGGATTCTAATTCATCTAAATCTGTTCGATAACGAAAAATAATTAGTTTAAAAATAAAATTTATGGGAATACGGAGCAATAAATTATTACCATTGAAGTATATTTGAACATTTGCACACGATTGACCGATAGCATGCGGGTCTAAGGTCACTCGCGATAACAAATATGGGTAACACTTTCACTGTTTATCTTTATGTGTTTCCTTTTTTTGTTTTTGTTTATTTTTAACAAACTGTTAAAGGGTTAAGCAATTAAATTTGTTTATATGTCTATCTTGAACTATTAAAAGCTCCTTCCTAAACAAAACAGTTTTTTTTTTGTTTAATACAGTAGTATATGCGTGCCTATAGTGCCTAGTAAAACGATAGTTGTGCTTTTCTTACTTCAGTTATTTTTATTGTTTTTTTTTTATAATATTGAGTTAATAAAGTGTAACTAATTAGACTAAGTACCTAGGTACTTTGGGTACTAGTACCCAAGTGAAAAAGAAGCAATAAATTAAAATACAATACCTACACTTCAAATTTTTGCGTAGGTGTTCCCTAAAATATAACGATCTAATTGTTATTAATAATTGTATACAATTAAAAATAAAATTAATTAAAAGCAAGGTCATTACATGCGTGATAAACTTTCATTTAGGTAAAGTTATTTAATGTGGAACACACATATGCTTATTCGAAATTTTACTCCATTTTCTTGGAAATAATTATGCCAAGGAATGTATAATGTAACGAAAATTATTTATGGCACTCGTTATCGTTTCGTTCGCTTTTTTGTTCTCACAAGGGCTGAAGAAGCAGGCTGGGACTGAAACTAGATTTTAATGCTGAAATCTTTACATTATTTCTATTCGCTATCCAGTTTGGTAGATACAAGTTCTGTGAATGCGTCCAAATCTTATGTGTAAACGCTCTTTGAAAAGCTAGTAAAAGAAAATGTTCGATCCGTAATAAACCATAACGTTCTATAAGTAAAGCAAAGAGCAATTTGGATTTGGATAGGTTTTTCACAAAATAGACTTATTATTTTCACCGTATTACCATGCTTTAGAAACGACTATATTGAAAATACTAAATTATAAAACGCTTATTTTTATAGATCTGCTCTAACCCTTTGTATTTAAAATTTCAGGAAAGCGAGATCCTAAAATACGTAACAACAAAGGACGAACTAGAACCGCTCGCGGACAACTGCACCAAAGTGTACGTATGGCACACACGCACACAGAAGCCATCCATCTTGAATCCCAAGAAACTCAAGAACCCGCCATTACCCGACGACCATATTGAGGTTTGAACATCTCTCGAATCCTATTGGTCAATAATCACCGTTTGACGGTATTCCATTCTATCAATGTTTGAGATATCGAGGTTTTAAACGCATATGTGTTGATACCAAATTCGTTTGATTTACGAATGTCTACTTGGATATGTCAAAAAGATGTCTAATTACGCAATAGTATTACAACAATGAGCCTTCTTCACAATGGGCAGCGTTGGCCCAACAAATGACCGTCGATGCTTGCCACCATTAATACGGTGATTATGAATAAACATCTACAATGACGGCCTATCATAGACATTTAGGCCCTCTACACTATCGTGATCGGGGCCTCTATTCGCTGAACCGCTGCCCATTGTGAAGAAAGCCCATAACACGTAATATCATACTCAGATATTATATCAAAAACTTGTCTAATTACGCAATAGTATTACAATTAGACGACTATTTAAATAACTACGATTATTTTATTGGTAAATGAACAACGCATGTCTTAGTCATTATTATAGTTTTTTTATTGTATCCATTAATTTTACATTTTTATACATTTTAATTAGAATAAGAGTAAGTCCACACGGCGCGTCGCGTCAGCGTTGCGTCGTCGTAGCGCTGTCGCTGCGTCGTTTTACATACAAATAACCAAGGTGTTCACACGGCGCGCTGCGGCGCGCAACGCACACGTGACGGACAGCAGCCCCCGAGACGAAGCGGGAGGGGGTGTCAGCGCTCAGTTGTAGTAGTAGTAACGCTGCGATGGTGCAGCGCCCGTGTGGCTGGCTATGCGTCAAATATTTGCGTTGCGACGACGCAACGCTGACGCGACGCGCCGTGTGGACTTACTCTTAGAATGAGAAAATGAAAGAAATTTGTATTTGAAAATACACATTCCAAAGTAATATTTTATCATCACGTAATTGGTTAAGATAAATTTTAACATGACTGAACAAATTAAATGTAAATGTATCGACATTTTACATCTGTTCCAGTGAATATTTAGAATATTTAATAATAAATATATAGAACAATACTCTATAAGGATACTCATAATTCGATCAAACAATAAAATTATATAGATAATGTACTATTGCTACTTAAATACGTAGAATAGATTTTAAATATAAATTTAATATTGATGCAATAATTGGTAGAAAATAATCGTTAAAATGATCCAAATCAAAAATATACATCAGTATTATACTTAATTTTGCCGATGAGATTTTTATATTAAACGCATTAAAAAAAATGGCCCTTCTTTAAAATGTTAAAGAAGCTCAATCATAGAAACATTAATTTCGCATATAATTTTACTTTTTTTAAATCCCAGACTTTATTTCAATCCAGTATTAAGTATTTTATTTTTTATCCTTTTAAATGAAATGCTATGCGAATTTGATACTTGTAAATAAAAATAATATCAATTTAGTTTTAGGAGGAGGATTTAGATTTTTAGTATTTTTATACATAACTGCGCAATTTCAAATCTTAGTGCTATATTACGCTAGTCTAATTTCATATAAATTTAATTATTCGAGATTGATTTATTCGCCTAATTTATTTTTGTTAGCCCCTTTATATCTTTTTAAGTTGATACGTCGAAAACATTTAAAACAGTAGGTAACTAACTTAATTTTAATTTGATACTTGACATTTCATCAAAATATATATTATGATTCAACGTGCAAGAATCTTCAAAACCCAGTGAGTATGTATCTTTTCCTCAGCATTATTTAAAGATATAACAATATGACAATCCAAATAGAAAAAGAAATTTTATAAATATTACCTACATATTATTAGATATGTATATTCAAAAAGTACCAAATGTAAGGTACCAAGTTTTTTCTGAAATAGTCAAGTATCTTATTCATTATTATTTATGGATGTAGGAACAATATTTCGTTATTTATTTATCTGTTTTGATCTAACGCTTAAAACGGATAAATGAATTTATTTAATTTTACTTTAAATTTTTGTATTAACTTTGTGTGTCTATTTGACTTCAACTTAAGTATATTATGGCCTATCGTTCATTTTAATAAAGTCTAATATAATTATTATTAGGTAGTATATGTGTGTATTTTGATTTCAATTTTATATTTCTCATAAAACAATAAGATATTGTATGTATCAAACGCACAAATATATGAAAATAGTTGGGAGTTCCTCATGAATGTAGATCTTAGGAATAGCTTTAGACAACTAAAAAAATTTTTAACATTGAAATTTGAAAAATTATTTAGGATCGAATATTTTCAGATGATTATAACAATTATGAAAGGTAATAATTTTTAATTTATTCGCTTTCTCCTTTATTTTGTGTCATAGTTGTTTCATTATCTGCTATGTCAGTGACAATTCAAAATATTGTAACCAGTTGCGTTTTAAAAACAAATATTCAATATCATAGATTATAAAAGAAAGCATCACAAGAACAAATAGTTTTTCTGAGTCAGGAGTTAGGCAATATATTTATTTAGATTCATAATATATTGTATTTCATACGTAAACTTTATAGAAAATTGGTTTAAATTTATTATAATTAACTCGTGTAATGTTGCTTAAACTTTTATGGTATTTAAATAAAAAATTGAACCAACATAATAATTTGTTTTACGCTGAAATTTCATGTATCGTTTTTGGTACAGGTAATTTTGCATTTTAACATTTGATTATAAAAAATACATATATATATATGTATGTATTTAATTATTCAATGCATAATATTTAGTTGTTAGAATATGCTCAAAGTATCGGTCTAATACTTTCGTCCGTGATGTGTATTGTATTTTTTGTACTTATAATTTACGTAGATAATTTTTGGATTCTGTGAATTCTTATTTCCAGTGATTTTCGTACGGGATGTTGTTTTATTATATGTATGATGTTTTATTCTATTACTTTCCAGCCTTAAGTATGTTGCGATGTCTTGAAATTTTGTGTAATATTGTAAAATAAACAATGAAATTGCTTTAAAGTAATAATCGCAAATGTTTTTCATGTGCATTCAAAAAGATAAAGCAATTTTATTGTTATTAAATATGTATTTACGTCAGTAAAACTACAAACGGGCTGTTAATGGCTTCAATTTTAGTTAAAAAAATAAAAATTAAATTAAAACCAGTTACTTGTTTTGAAGCTTCAAATACCACATACAAATTGTATTTTTATATCTTTTCCATTTGTATTGACGTATTTAATTTTGTTTTTTTCATATCTGCAACCGAGCAATAATTCGTGAACTATACTTAATATTATAATTTATATTATAGGAATTTGATATAATAGAAAGTATCTGTATTAAAAATTTTCGATATTATAATATATGTATGTTATTTTACCCCATTAAGTATATAGATAATTATCAAGACAACCATAACAATATGGTTCAGATATGTAGTTGTTTGAATGTTTGTAAACGTGTATGCGTGTTTGTATGTGTGTGTAAGCACATTTACACAGATAATGTAAAATTAAATGTGAATTACACACACATCGATACGTATAGACGTTTTGTAAGAATTAAATGGACCGTTTGCTGTCCTAATAAAAATAAATTATCCATAGTACCTATTTAATGTATTACCCTATGTATGATTTTTGAATACATAAATAAATTATTCCTGTGATTCCAGTTTTTTATTTACCTCGTTTTATCATATGACTAAGTACCTATCAATGTAATGTATAAGTGATTACTATATATTATGATGAATTTCAAATAAATCGTCAAAAGTTCATTGCCAGGCAAGTCACGGAAAAATATTTATTTATTCAATTTTTTATCCGATGCTCTGATTTTCTTCTTAGAACTTATTTCATAATTTTGTACTGGTAAGAGTTCTAACACACGAACGGCAAGTTGTGAACGGCAGAGGCTACTTCAGCCGTCGCCACATATCGACGGCAGTCGTCGGAGCGTCGGCGGCAGCAGTCAATACGTCGACGGCTGCCGTCGACAAGTGGCGACGCTTGCAGTTTTGTGTTGACGGCAAACTGCAAGCGTTTGACGTTTGACGGTATCCGTTTTTGTGTGCCGACGACTGCCGTCGACAAGTGGCAACGGCTGAAGTAGCCGTTCACAACTTGCCGTTCGTCTGTTAGAACTCTAAAATAACTAATAGGTTCACCTGTATACCTCTAAAGATTACATTTCACAATCTACATTACAAGTATATAATATATCGAAACGAATCAAAAGTTCTAATATGAAATCTATTTTATTACGATAAATATTAAAAGAAAACACTATTTTACTAATTACATAGGTACCTATACATTTTATTAAGCACATTAATAATCTCCAACAGCTCCACGCAACACACTTGCAGAGAGGTTCCTCTGAGAAGCACACGTTCCTATAGTTCATATAGTATTTGTCTAGATGGCGCTGATATTAAGTCGAGTCGCAACTGAATGCATAAAATTATGTTTAAACTAGCTTTCCGCCCGCATAGTCAAACTATATAATATTTGCACCATCTTTCATCCATATCGGTTTAGTAGTTTAGGTGTGAAGAGGCGACAGAAGACTTTCGCATTTTTAATATATTAGTTAGACCGTGGTTAGACCCATGTTAGACCTTAGTCCTTAGAGTATGTACTCTAAGGATCGGACACTATTTTTCATTGGGTATCTTCCTTATCTAGTACCTATTCCATACAAACCAATACAACTTTATAGTGTTTCTGCAAAAAAATCACTTTGAAACATGAATATCACCTATATTAATTTATGACAATAAATTATTGAAGAACCAAACCGTTTTAGTTATATTATAATCATAATGAAAAAACAGAAGGAAACAGATGCGTAACTTGGTTATTCTTTAAAAAAATACTCGTAGCGAAACAAAAAAGCTCAGAGCTTTTGTAAAAAGTTGATATTTGGCTACTTTCCCAAACATATTTTAATATACAAATAGAAACAACTTTTAACTGAATTGCCGATTGAAGCACTTGTAATGTTAAATTCTATTACAACTTGAGTCGATTTACAAGAGGAAACCTTTTTCTTCCAAGGGGTGAATTTAAATAAACCCAGCATACTTACAGTGAGGCTATAAAAAGTTTCGTAGTCTGTGCAAAATTTGGCTTGTTTTTATCGATTTTCCTCTTATTGCAATTGTGTTTTAATTTTTACTTGCTTTCCGCCCGCGGCTTCAGCCGCTATATCTAATCGTACGGGAGCTAGCAACGTTAAGAAAAAAGTCATTTTAGTATAGTTGGGTTTTTGATATACTGTTTCTCTTGCTATTTCGGTTAGAGTCCGGGCTGTCTGGCTGGCCGCAGTGGTTGCGTTTATTAGTGCGCATCTTATCTGCACAGGAAAAT
>CAJQZM010033068.1:6407-19085 GCA_907164665.1 Colias nastes | reverse complement strand
CTGGGAGGAAACCAAATATTGCTATTTAGGTCTTGGGCCTGAGGAGGCTATACTGTGACGCAAGTTTCTAAGTTATTGAGAAAACTGCGCGACTGACAACAATCACACAATATAGAGGTTGTGGAATAACTTCCAAATGTCCGTATAAGATAATATAATATTTATGACAGTTTATACCGGGCTGCACGGGGTAGGGCACGGTCTCGGGCGGCGGCGGCCGCACCGACTGCACCGGCTCGGGCAGACCATGCCGAGATAGCTCTGAAAACAATAGCATTTTCACGTGTCCAAACATTTATATTAAGCATACATTTGTCGTATGAAACTAATGTTTATAATTATGCTACTGTACTTACTACGCTGCTACATGCTACATTCATAGCGGTAATTATAAATTTATAATATTAGGTACACGGTCACATAATTGGTTATTTTTTTAATCATCGATAACTCTCATTTTAATTTTTATTTTACGCAATACTTTTTGACAAAAACCGAACTTAATTCGTGTTACGTTGCATTTACTAACCCCGCTATGTGAAATTTTTTAAGTGTACAAACAGACGTAGAGCATTCTTTCGCTATTCTTAGTTCGTTTGAAGAGATTATATACAATGTTCTAATACTGAACAACGCTGAATACGAGGTTTCGTTTACACTAAAAGATCACAAAAGAATGCTCTTGCTCTAGCTCTATATTCTTTTGATGTAAATGCACCGTTAAAAAAAATGATGTAAATACTACTATATGATCCAAAAATATAACATACCTTTAACCCGCTTGATGCAGAAGTAGAGGAAGTAGCAGCAGAGCAGCAGCAGCAGGCCCAGGATGCCGGCCATCGCCACGAAGTAGGCCGTGTGTGACGGCGGCTTCACCGCGTTGCGCACACCCATCGCGCACACTAATTATTGTTGAAAGGACATTCATATTCTATAGATATCCTAGAGTTAATCCTTAAGATAATGTTTAAATCTTTAAAATCATTATAGGTGAACAAACTCTCCGCCCACCTACAACCTCATAGTTAAGGGAAATCCCTATGAGAGTGAGTAATTTAACCGCGGTAAAAATTGGCCTATAAAATTTTGTTATCACTATAGTGCATTTACTCCTCTATTAAGCTTTTCAATATCACACGATCACCATTCATCATGTTGACCAAATGTGACTGAACCTATTGGTTCTTGGACATGCGAATATCCTTGCGATGTTTTTCTAAATCGGAGCGATGAGGTAGTGCTCTACTCCCCACCTTACAGAAATCAAATGATTTTTTGAACTAAAAGTGACTACATTTATTTACACTCGTAAATAATATTTACACATCATTGTCAAGAAAAACCTCTAGATTTTTAAAACATACCTATTTAACGTTTAAATAGGCTAGGAGGCGTACACTTTTGGATATTCCAAACTTTTTTGAAACTTCATACCTACCCGTCCATGATGAGTGACCTACATAATTTACGGTCTTAAAAGTTCCTTTTTTTAGTTTTAAGTTCAAGATGTTTGTTAATTGTTTCTAAGGCAGTAAAATATATAATACCTACATTAGGGATTTTTTAATGAAGATCTTAAAGGAGATTACTATCTACTTACAGTCTAATTGTAATAATTACCATGTAGATATACTTACATGTGAATTCTTCCTCAATAACTTTTGTAAATTTGCGGACATTAACCAAATATTATGTATCGAAACGAAATGATCACCATTGTTAAAGCTTATTTTAAGTACATAGCTTATAAATGAATGAATGTTAAATAATATTACCGAAAAAAAAAAGTATTTATCATTTGAATTTTTCGGAAAAACTCTATGTTAAAAGAATCTGATATGATTAAAAAAATATACCAAATCACATAAAAAAGCTCCACAATTCAATTGTAGATACCTACCTAGTAAAAGTCGACTAGTTGTTATAATTCTGATAAAGTTTAAAATTAATATTTAAATGAATAGAGTTTCACACATTACAACAATTAAATATTTGTCTTTTCATTTAAACTAATTAAGCCTTAATCTATTGATCGAAGTAATTGTATAGATAGGTACTTAGTACTTACCAATACTACGTCCGCAAATCCAACATATTTTTATACAGAACTCTACATCTTTTCACCATCTTCACTGATATTCGTTACGAACAAACACACAATCCCATTTTTATGCCACTAATAAAATATTAATTGTGTAAAAATCGAATTACAAGGAAAAATCCTTGAAAAATCACTAAAATTTGTTAATGTATTCAAAAGTCCCAATATCGTACGTAATTTAAAAGATTTAATAGTATCAAAAGTGCATCCGATTTGCACAATCAAACATCCGTGTGATATGATTTAAATAATGATAAGCGACTGAGAATTCTTTGAGCTTCGCCAAGATTTCCGTCTCCAAGAGGGTCACAGAGCGACACAGTGTCCTGTTGTCCTTGCGAGAGGGTGTGTATAGTTGGGGCTGATCGGTAGTTGGAACACGCGTAGAGTGCGTAGTGGCGGAGGATCGCCGAGACGTGGCAACAAGTGGCGGCGACACTCCGGCGCCTCGTGGCACGCTTAGGGGTGAATACGGAGATCAAAGTCAAGGCTTATTGCCTTGTCGCTGGGGGATGGAAATGCTGATCAATCTGGAAGACGTTTCTTGGTTTTTGGTTAGTGAAAATACCGAAAACTGCAAACATGTTTTGTTCAGACTGAAGTATACCTGTAGAGTTAGCTCACTTGATGTATTAAATACGCCTCTAGTTTATTTTTATGAAATTGTGCAAATCATGAAATTATCTGGTTTGATGTACCTATATGTATAAACTATGTACAGTATTATCTACCATAATGTTAACCACATACTGGACAAATCCGAACTCTTCTTCACACCTCAACCACTGAACCGATTTGGATGATATTTGGTTTACAGATAGATCGAAACCTGAGAAAGTACATAATATGCACACAGAGAGGCTTAGCATTAGCGTTAACTACCAAAAGTCATATTCATTTTAGTTAATATCTGTTAAATACCTATCTATTTTAACAAAATCGGAAGTCAAGATCCTCCTTCTGATCATCACGACTACTTATTGCAATTCACACTGCAGAAGTTCAGTTAGTTGGAGACAGTCCAAAGAAACTTTCTTTAATAGGTACGATTTAAGTTCATCCTTTGAATATACTTAACTAGTATAACTTTGGTAATATTCTATCTTGTCCTATTTCTTGTCATGCATTAAGTTACTTTTATCTCCAGTCAAAGGGGACAGACACAAATCTATAGCTATGCAAATAGTCTAATTTAAATACAGAATCAGCAGCCCTATTGTGTGGTAGTGTCGTCGGCGTCGCGCTGTCGCCGCCTGCCCGCCCGGGCGCATGCGAAGCTTTGCTTAACTGACTCATTAGGAATCCTTCGAGATATTCGTGAATAGAGTCCTTTTATAGAAGATTTAGGCTATTCTATCAAGCACATGAATGTATATTTTATAAGAATAAGTATGCAACATTAAACTGGAGTAAGATTAGAGTCGATAATCGATTCAGTCCATGTTTTTGAATACGATGACTCAGGTGTTTATTTTTATTTTTAGAAATATTTTCCGCTTGTGTTGTTGAATTTTATCAAGCAAAATACTTTTACGAATTTTATCTGAATTTTAGTATGTATATTGTGTACCTATTGTAGTATAATCTTACGGAACCCGGAAAAGTTATCGCATGTTTTCTTTTACCAACTAATAATGCTTTTTATCTTTCTCTCTCTAGCTACGCTGCGAATAACAAAGATAAAAGATATTCCTGTGATTCATGGGGATATAAATTGTTTGACCTATAATCTCATTTTGGCAAACATGTCACTGGCCAGAAGCCTCACGGAAGATATCGGGTAGGGCTGAAATATGTTTATTCATTTTACTTATTTTTATGTTAACTAAGTATACACTTTGTAATATGTGTGAATGATTTATCACATATTTCTTTGCTAAATTTATTATTTGTTACACGCAATGTTCTATGGCAGAGAGAGGATAAATAAATGATAAATAATGAACCAATTAAATGTGTTTTCTTTCTATCTTTCTTTACATAATATGGTACCCAGTACCCACTAATGCAGCAGGATTGTTGTCTTAAGTTAATAATTTAATGTTTCTGCATTATACCTAAACCTCTACTATTAATGTAAACTAAAATAAATCAGTTAATTTGCTACAGTGGCGCCATCTCATTTGGACGATTTTTAACCTCCGTACTTGGTACTATCAAGTACCTATTTACTTATTTAGTAAACTGTGGTACTACTTGCTTAATTAGCTTATAAAGGATCGAGATTAGAGCCTACTGGTTTCACTATTTTTATGTCCACACCCACTTTACTTTTATGGACAGCTGTGACACAGTTTTCGTTTATGTTTTATATTTATATTATACCTTATACATATACTTAGCCTCCCATTTCAAAGTGATAGTTTTGCGTGAAAATACATAAAATAAAACAAAAAAATCATTGATTTATTCATATATTTTACAAAAATTGTTGAAAATTAGTAACTAATTAACAGAATCTTATTTATAGAAGTTATCTAATACAATAGACTTATATAATACTCAATATATATTTTTCTATAAGTTTGTCTTTTCTATGAGAGTATTGAAGTAGGCATCGGTACAAGTAACCATCTACAGTTTTAAAAGCACTATTTTTTTTAATTACATAAATATACAGGATAAAAACTCATGTTAAAAAAGTAGTAACTTTTTAAACTTTCGCCTATAGTTTTAAAATAAAAACACAAAAATCTTCTCAATGTTACTCTGTATATTTAATAAAAAAGAAGAGTTAATAAATCAATATAATCAGTCTTAATTAATTTATAAACTTATTCAGAATCTTTCTCGCACTATATTTTCAGTGAATCTAATATCAAAATATTTCCTAATAATTACTTTTTTTTTAATAACAAGACTATTAATGAATTGCATTTATTAATCATGGTAACATTAAACAACTCATTTGTATTGAATAGGGTATATAACAAACATCCAACTATTTGGCAGTTACTTATGTTCAGAATACAATTTTTCGTGTTTTAGTAGTATTAGTTACGTATTTTTATATTTATTTTACATTTTAGAGTTTAAACTATATTTTTAGGTGTTGTTAGATATTATAGATATTATTTTGAATATTAATGATATTTTGTTAATTTCAAAATATATAATACGCCAGCTACACACTCGACGAGTAGTATGGGAAGTAACGAGGAAAGTAGGCAGAGGCATAGTGTGGCCTTTAGGGAATGCAATCCCGATCCCGCGGGATCCCGATCTCGCGAGATCTCGTGTCATTTTTCGGGATCAATCCCGACGCATCATATGACGAGATCCCGTTCGAGATTGACGGGATTACCAAGCAAGTATCTTATAAGAAAAGAAATAAAAAATATAAGCACACGATTATGTCGTAAAGAATCAAACCAAGCAGATATTAATACGGCAGTACTAATCGAAGATGACTTGCCTCTTTCAATGATTGCAGAAGATTTGAATTTACGTGCTGCACAAAATAATAAATCGCTTCAAGAGGAATTAGAAGAAACTCTGCGAGCTTCTAAAAGTCCTTTTGCACGTATATCCACGTCCACGAGCTTAGACAAATTAGAATCTACCATTAAAAAAGAAATGGATTTGTTTGAGTGTGGAGGAACAAGGGGGCGATTTTTGCAGTTTGCATATAATTGCTTCGCCACGCTGTTGCCAACCAGCGTTGAGTCGGAGAGGGCATTCTCAGCAGCGGGGTACATTGCAACGGACATTAGATGTCGTTTAGCAGATGAAACTTTGTTTTTTAAGGAGTCATTTTCAAAATCACTCTTTTTCCTAATTCCCTTGAAATAAGCTTATTGTTTTGATTACCTAATTTACCTACGTTAATTTTCTTACAACCTGATTATTATTTAGTTGGTAAGATTAAAGAATAAAGGTTTTTATTTTCTTTCGAGTAATATGTTATTTTAGTTAACCTCACTATCACAAACAAGCAGTTATTAGCTTTTTCAGTCATCTGAATTCAACATTTTTTTTTAAATTAGACGGGATCCCGAAAATTCCGGGATCCCGCGGGATTGATATTTCTAATCCCGCGGATCCCGAATTTGCAATCTCGAGTCGGGATTGCATTCCCTAGTGGCCACGTTACTCGTCATGCCACTCGTCGTGCTCATCGTCCTCCTCACTGCTCCCTATTTTGTCGGTTTTTGCGCGCGAGTTCAAGGACCGGCAATACGAGTGCGAGTGCCTGGCCACATACTCGCGCGATCGCAGTCCGCATAGAGCGCTCGCGCAAGACCCACACGTATGCAAAATTGGATATTAATAATTATGTCGTCGCCAAGCATGGAATGGTCAAATGAAAAATTGTTAATGTTTTTTATGTTTGAGGACGACGACGACTATGTATATTTCTTTTTACTACATTAATATAAGCTATACTAAAAATGTATAGCGCGCACGCTGCCACCGTTTCAACGTCCATTGTGTGCGACAAGGCAAATGACAAGTGAGGAGCGTCGCGATTAACCGCGCGAGTAGAGCAGTGTGTGGCCAGAGAGGGCAATGTCGAGGCGAATAACGGCAGCGCGATGAGCAGGACGAGGAGCATAGTGTGGCTGCGGTGTTAGGTAGTAGCTAAAATTTGCCTTATTTTTTAGGTACCATTGTACCTATCTCACCTGATAACAATGCGTTGCTAGGCAACGGTATGAACAATTAAATGATAACGTTACGTATGCAAACAATAAAACCCTAAAATGTTTACATATTTAGTTACGCACTGTGGTGAATTAAAAGATCTGGAATTTCCGAACATTGTTTTTATTTTGTTGTAATTACTCATTACGTATTCGATGTTTTATGAACAAATCGTGACACATTATCAAAATAAAAATACAATTTGTGACGGTAATTTTAATGTATTAAAATGCCAATACTGTTAAGCACAGACATGAAACTACCGTAAGAGAACGTTATAGTCAGATTGCATATTAGCTACAAAAAAAAACATCCCTGTAAAAAAACAAAATCAAATGAATAGTATGCAAAATTAATTCTCATTGTAGTTTAACTCATCATTATACTTATTTCTTAAAAATAAATACATAGTTAAAATGTCTTATTTAATGAACAATTTCTACTAAATATGTGGTCGACATGTTCCAGCTTTTATATAAAGTTAACATCGCAACTACGGAAGATAAAATCGATAGATTGAGCTATTTTATTTTGAAATAGAGCAATACTTAATACAGAAGTAAAAACATCTGAAGAATTACAACAATAAAGTTTTATATAATCTGTTCAAGACGGAATCTACGCATTAACTATTTTTATTAGTATTTGTATAGTTTATGTCATTATTATTTACTTGTCTTCCATTACAACTGTTTTAAGCTATGTTTTACGTTAAAATGCAGGAAATAACAATACATTATTTACTTATAATCAAATTATTATAAAGAACGAATTTACAACAGCTTAGGATTTGTTTATCGGAATATCAAATAAGTACTATTTTTATTTTTTAAGTCAATGTTTAAAGGAGGGTATAAATCTCTTTAATACATAAATGGCTGGACAAATTATATTCCTGTATCATACGAAATAAACGTATTTTTTTACTTACATAATATTATGTATGAAACAACGAAATTAAATTAAAATCATAAAATCTTATATACGAACCTGCGTCTTTATGCAACATATTATATGATATACAATTATAGGAAATAGGAAATAATTCATATAATTTCATTTCATTGTTTCATACATATTGAATCACATTTAAAAAGGTACATAGCATTTTTATACATAATATAAGGTATGTTAAAATTTCACAGTAGCGCTTAGGTTTAAGTTTTTAAATGCCTAAATAATATCTAACATTAATATTAAATTCACATAAAATGTTACAAACTAAAGCTGGCTCAGGGCGCGAAAAAATAAATAAATGCAAAAACAAAATATAGTTTTCCATTTGAAAAAAATAGAAAAAAGAATACGATTAGTTAGCACATTCTTGTTAATACATAAATCGTATTTTACAACATCCAAAATACAAGAAAGTCTAACAGTCCTTATTATCCCAAAAGTAAAAAAAAATCTCAAAAAAATACCTTATCCATAAAGCTTCTAAGATCCAAAATAAATTCCATATCTATCACACAAATACAAAAACATCATCAAATGCGGGCCAGCTTTAGTTTATAAACGCAATCACTCGGAAGTTCGTACAGACGTACACGCGAATATCACATCATTATATATCTATATATAACTCAACTAGTGTATCCCGGTGTATATGTTTGCCTGTTTGCCCACTGCTTGGTCGTACGATGGAGGTAGTGCTGTGAACATTATAAAAACAATTAAACATACACACACAAAACAGGTAGAATCAAAATCTGTCTATTAGATTTTAGGATAAAGAGTAACAAACATCCATTTTCTTCCTTTATAAATCCTCACAAACTTTCGCATTTATAATATTAGTAGGACAAAAAAATTCGCGATTTACACGAAATCTATTGATTGGACTAAAAAAATAAAACACTATTATTCTAGTATGTTGCTTGTAGAATTATTTGCCGAAAAAACAGAATGATTGCATGTAGTTTAGTATGGTTTTTAAGCATCAAAAGATTTTTTTAGAGGTGTTTGTGATTTTTTTTCTATCGAGTAAAATAAGTTGTGTTTTCAACACACTATCTAGCTAGTATATCTCCTGAAGAATATATATTTGTCTGAGATATTTTTCTGCAGTAAATCATATACTTTAAAGTTTAAAGCATTATAAAACTCGCGTTTAGCTCTTCTAGTCCCCTTAAAAATCATTACGATACGAATACTTTGACGATAGTTTTCGTGTCGTCGACAACTATTTTTATTCTATGCATGTTATAAAAAGACTATATGTAACTCAGTACTAATGTAGCTTTCTGTTTTTTAAACATTTTTAAAAACAGTCCATTACTCGCTAGCTTTATTATCAAATACATGTTTTAAACCTCTCCATTTGTTAATGATGTAAGTCCTATTATCTATTACCATACACTCAGTTATTATCACAAGGATACACTGCAGTGTGTAATTACATTGCTCAATATTTGCTCTATATCTGTTGTGGGACTGATAAAGCGAATCTACTTCATTTCGCTTTTATTAACATAACAATTGTATGCTATTCATGAATTATAATAGTCATTTATAAATTATAATACGTACATCTTTGAAAATTAGTGTTCGGTAGTTCGTGAGGGTATACTCTAAATACATTATCAACACAAAAATCGTCTATTTCGTTAAAGTATCAGAAATTTTGTGAACACACTCTAACCATTTTCATGTTTAGAGTGTATTCACATTATGATAAGCTAACTACACAGACCCACCTTGAGGGTGCCAACCTGGCGCTGCTATACCAATGAAAGCTAATGTATAACCATAGTATTAGTTACAGCATGTACATAAATATACATAGTATACATTTAAATACATTTATATATAATTTATTAACATATTGCTATATTATAATAAAACAAATGTTGCAACTGAAATGGCAATATATTAAGTAAAAAATAGCAAATTTTTATAAGATATGCTCACAGAAAAGGTTGAACTAAAAATATGCCCTTAAAAATTGATTCATTTATCATTCAACATCAGCTAACCTAACTTTCAACATCAGTGAACAAAAATATACATTATGTGTATGCATTGGCATTTAATAGCAATATAATACGTGTATAAATAAACGAGGAAAGCTCAACAAACGAGATAACAAGTAAAACCCAACACTGAATCACCGACCGGCTCCGGCCGCCACTCGCTAACGGGATTAAGTATATTATTTCCTTCTAATCACTAATGTATGACGTCATCCCTCTTACGATATCTCTTAAATACATGTTGAAAAAAAAAAGTAATCTATAACTTATTTTCTTATATTTTGCATAATATTAACGTTTGCTTGCACAATATTAATCTTGTTGACTTTAATCGACACGATTTCTTAATAATTAATATAGTTAATCGATTCCAGAAGCTGTAAAAGTGCATTATTGTAATTGTTAAAATTAATATTTAATACAAACTGATAAGATATATAACGATAAATGAATCAAGAAGCACATAAGTCAAAACAAAGCTTAAAATTGAAAAAGATTAGTGATACATACCGCTAGCTTCAGGTGCACTGGGTTGTGCGAAAGGCGCTCCACCAGTCGGGTACGGGGGGCCGCCAGTCGGGTACGGGGCCCCCGCAGTAGGGTACGGGGCCGCGCTTTGTGCGCCCGTACCGCCGGGGTACGAGCCCGCCGGGTACGTGCCGGTAGGGTACGAGCCGGTAGGGTACGAGCCGGTAGGGTACGAGCCGGTAGGGTACGGGGCACCCGTGGGGTACGCCGACGGGTACGGCATGCTCGCGTTTTGAGCGGGGTACTGTGTTACAACTGGAACGATAAATATTTATGTTGTAGTGTGATCTTGAATATGCATGCTTTATTATTACTAAAACGATTCTAAGTAATCTGTTTCCCCATAAATCAAATACTCGCGTGTGATCCGTAAGGAAAGTATTTTGTGTGATTTTAAGTAGCTGCGCTTTGTAATCATGTACGTGATCAAAACACAGTAGAGACAAGATCTATTTAGATCACAGTTTCGATCGTTCAGCGTGATAAAGTTCGCATATTACAATAATCTAATCGTAAACGTGACATTTATTATATAAATAAATCGAATTCCATTGCACAATGAATATTTACTTCAAACATGTGATAATAATAATCAGAAATACCATCGTGACGTAGTCAATACGTAATTCATTCACAACTTTCGATAATTCGATTGCGTCTTTCTGTTTTGTTCGGCGCAAACGAAAATAAAGCAAATCAAATTAAGGATTGTTGCGAGGGAATTAGTGGCGACTTGTGAACTAATAATAATGTAATTAGTGATATTCAGTGGGTATTACTGTCGATGAGCGCTCGCT
This sequence comes from Colias nastes, assembly GCA_907164665.1. Taxonomy (NCBI): domain Eukaryota; kingdom Metazoa; phylum Arthropoda; class Insecta; order Lepidoptera; family Pieridae; genus Colias; species Colias nastes. Next base: position 8,040 of record CAJQZM010033068.1, on the reverse strand, counting down.
CGGATTTGTCCAAGGATATTTACATAATTAAGTTTTACAAGTTGTTAGGTGCTTCCTTTACTTTCTCAAGATGTATGTTTATAGATATTATTTTTCAATTTGGTTAAGTTTGTTAATTGAATATTCATTGTAATATTATCGAGACAATAAACTTAAAGTAATTGAAGTAATTTTAGATCTACTGGGAGGGCAGAAGAATATTAATATAATTCGCAGATGTTTTTAATTCTACTAGCACTATCGTGTAGACTGTAGAGGGTTTAAAAAAAATTATGCTTGTTATGGTTATTTTGCCGTTTCTCTGGGATACACGGTACACCATCGAAATGCAGACATACTATACGTTCCTATCTATATATTATATCCCAACGATAATCGAGAATGTAATTTTTTTGTAAAAATATTGAATCCATGTTGCTTGTTTCCTCGAAATTACTTCAAGTGAATTAATATACTATTTTATCAACAAACAGGTTGTAAACGTATAAACTCTTTAGTCAAGGCCCAAAGAAGACCTCGACTCGATTTGGATGTACTTATTCAACAATATCGATGTCTGTTCTCCTTATGAATTCTCCTCGAGTGAATGTACCCAATAAATTATTAACAATCCATTGGACTTGCTGGAACTATGGAATCATTACTACATTTTTATCGTCAAATACATTACTATTAGTCAGATACATTTCTGTGCTAACTAACTCAGAAATCTGTCTACCTTCTCAGTCCGCAGGAATTATTTCCACTATCAAATTATAATTTTTGTTCTTTTTATAAATGAAGATTCAAAAAAATATCTTAGGAATGACAACTCAAGGAATGAGTTCCAAATGGTGTAAGATAAAGAGATGTCATTACTACATTATCGTTAACTACAAACCAAATACAGGTGTTTGATCCCTGCACCTTGGACATTGACCTCATGTGCATATTATTAAGTGATTGTATTACGAGACGCGAAGGACCAATTTATAAATTAAATCCAAGAATTTAGCCACGGTTTTTTAGATTAGCTGTATTTAGTAGTTCAAATACATAGTTATTAATGTATAACAAAATTAACTATTGTAGTTTCTCGCTTATTCTCGAACAAACAATATCCTGTATCATTGCATTAGTTCGTAGATATGACTAATTATACTCTTGATTACAAATTTTGGAACCTATTTCAGGCACAGTGAAAATGATGACATTCTTATTTCATTTACGAATTTGTTTGAAATTGTTTCGTCGTCTGCTTTTTATTTAAAGGCACGTTTAAACTTTAGAGAATCCTTTTTTTTAATTATGAAGTTCTGCGATCGCCGATCAGTCGCAAAACTATAAGCAGATGAGGGGATTTGAACGAACGACTTTAGAGTATCTGATTCAGAATAATGAATTTTATATCACAACGCGAAACTTCAGTTAAGAGTTAGGGCGGCCGTACACGGACCGCTTCAAGCAGTTAAGACCGACGGCTTGAAGCCGCGACTGCGCGGTGAACTATAGACATTCATTAACTGCCGTACACGGACCGCTTCAAGCCGTCAACTGCGCGGTTTGTAGCGACAGCTCGAGCAGTCCGTGTACGTCGCTCAGCCGTTAAGTGTTCGAGCCGCCCGTGTACGGCCGCTCTTAGAGTTTGAGTGTG
>CAJQZM010033067.1:0-15082 GCA_907164665.1 Colias nastes | reverse complement strand
TCATCCATCGCTTCCTTTTTACGCGTTTCTTTAACAGTAAAGCGATATTTATAATAGCACAGGCTCTTTTTTTTTTCAAAATATCCATGGCTAGGCAGAATCAGGTGACTCACTTGACTGTCGTCTTCACTTTACGAATGATGACTAACGTAAGTTTTATCAGTCTGCTGTCAGTCTAGACTGAGCGTCTTTAATATTCATAGGTTACATGCTCAGTCTGGCGTCAGTTCAGTCCATCAGTTTGATCCGGCTTAGACTGATGCCAGAATGATGGATGAAAAACACGGTTATTATTACGGTATTTTGTCATTCTGAACCATCAGTCCGTCAGTCAACCGTAATATAAACTAATAACATCTCATCTCTTTATTTTACATTTACAGATCGTAAAGTTAAGGCTGAAGAAACGGACTGCTGAGCATCTTACTACATACCTTAATGTAACCTATACATTTTATATTTTAACCACCTTAATTAATTACTTAATTCTGATTCTGATTCTGAAAACTTATCACTGTTTTTGTCCTTGTTTGAATATATAAAATATGTAATAAGATAATATGTTGTTATCATTTTTATTAGACTCTTGGTGTATATTTTAAAGCAATACAGACATATATATGTTTAGGCTCTGTGTAATATTAATGTTTTTAAAACTATTAAAATTGTTTTTCAAAAATTAAGTGTCTAAATATAGAAAATAAAATTATGGTATACATACATAAATGCAATGTTTAGTGTGATGCTTGTCGAATTTTGTTAAAATAATTTTATAATTATGTAAATGAGATCTATATAGTGTATTGAAACATAAAACACACAAGGAAAGCTTAAAAATATAAGAACATGACTTATTTTATGCATGGCAAAACAGAAACAAGTTTTAACTTTAAAATGAAATAATTATTTTTTAAATGCCAATTCTGCTTTTGCTCTATTCCACTGTTGTCAAGCTCGAGTAATTAATAATAATCTAGGTATACTGTGTAAACGCCAGAGTATTTAAAAGAAGGTCAAGGTATTGAAACTTGTACATGACATAATATTCGATATATTTGTGTTGTGAACTGTCAAAATGACACTTCACGCATAAAGGTATGCTTTGTAGCGTGTATGTTTTAAAGTAAAAAATTAATTACGATTTCAGCATAATAACTGTATAATGCTGCAGTTGAAACTTGTATCAAGGAAAATTTATATAGTTTAATTTCAAGTTTCAATATGCTACTAATATTATGTTAAACGCCAGTTGTTTGCTCTGAAGGAGTGGTTGGTGCCCATGTGGTATTGTAAGACTGTTTTTGGTGTGAAGGAGTAGAGAATATTATGCTAAAACTATACAGGTCCATTTTAAACACATCGAAACTTTTTTAAAGTGTATTTATTTTTTGTTTATGGGAAACTTAAATGATGCTATCTCAAAGATATTAATATTTCGGTCTAGTTGACATATTTAATTTGACTCTTTACATAACTGTTATGTTATGTGAGGCATTGTGTGTATGTTGATAAAATAAGAGAATATATTATAAGAATATTTAGCTAAATATTCTCTACGCGTGAAGATATGTAAGGACAGTTTTTATATGGTTTTGTATGTGGCGTTTTGATGGATCAAGTCAACTAGTTTAGTTTGTAAGTGCGTCAAAGACGCTTTGTAGGTGTAAGTTGTCACTATAACCCGACTGCGTCAGGGGGGTAATGTGATTCATATCATTGGCTAATTGATATACATAGACAACTTTGTGATTAGTCAATGAAGTTTTGATGTCGCCATATTATTGCATACAACATAGTATGATCCTTTTAATATAAGGGTTAAATGTAGGATAATAATTCAGGGAATATATTATAATGATAAATTTCCTTATGGTGCATTATAATAGAACACTGTAGATTTGTAGACTCATAAATTCTGGATCATCCCGCGGTGTCCAATAAATGCATCTGGATATTCTATGGCATCAAAATGTCTGGTAGATAAAGTAAAATACATCTTGAAATTTTTGGTCTGTGGATCAAGAGTGACCCAGCTTGAATATATCCGAGTAGTTATAGCAGTGAAACTTTATGTCAATTTTGTCTATGATTCTGTACACTATGCCTTCATCTGTTGTCTATGTATACGTAATGAGTGAGATTAAAAAAAAAATTGAGCCAAATTATTTGATCTCTTCGGCGAATTTGGATATAAATTCTTATAGGTATATTGCAATTTTTACCAATTGAATGTTACCATGAATTGGCATGTAGGAGTCCAAGTTACATAATAATAAACGGCTTATTTAACGAAATAGTCACAATTTTATTTATAAAAGATTATCTTTTAAATTTGGATGAAATAAGCCTGTTGTCATACGAGGTGATTCCAATAAGTATACATATTTAGTTGTTTCATGTACTTATTACAGAAAATTGCTATTAAAAGCAATATTTTTTCAAATGCATTTAAATTTTTTATTTCAAACTCGGAAGATTATTTATTTCTGTCAAATGCTTTTAAAATGCTTATTATCTATTGGTTAATAGGATTACTCCATATTAAAGTGTTAACCCCCCAATACCCTACTTACACGTTACTTATTTTTGGTCGCCTCGTGCGGCAGTGGGCTCGATTGTAGCATGAACAACACCATGCATGACTGAAGATCGTGATCTCTTACACGTAATGATCTCAAGGTTAATTTAAGTACATTTCAAAATTGATTGTCGATTATTATCAGAATAAAGACTAACGCTCACGTGACGAAAGCATTCTTTGGAAATATTAAACGAAATATATTTTTGATTTGTATAAACTTGATAACGAAAATTTGATATGAAATTTAACTATTTAATTTTTATTTTTGTATAAATTATATCCAAGTGAGCTAATGTATAACATACCTGTTCACTTTATTGATGTAGTTGTAACTATTGTTTAAACGAAGTTTTATAGCTGTGTGTGTCCAGTGTAGGCGTATGTGTTACGCACACAAAAGCAATAATATGTTACTATTGTACTATATTTCATTTGTCGTTATGGATTAACGTACCTATACAATTGTAATGAAGTCAAACAAATATAGCAACATGTTTAAGTTACTTTTGTATTTCAATTGAAGTGTCCTATTCAAAGGTAGTTGTTAATGATGGCATATAGGTATGTAAAAGTTGTTTAAGTTCAGTCAGGATGTAATATATTAATTTATCTGATAACTTAACACAGTAATGTTTTTAAGAGAGTTGGAGTTCTGCTACCAATAATTCAAATATATATTTATTGTTTATTCATTTTTGATTCAGAAGGGACAGAATTCTGAATACACAATAAAACTCATTTTTCTTTTAAAAATTAGACTTTAGAATTAAATGTATCTAAATTCTAAAGTTTAGTTACATTTTATTAAGTATCCGAATGAACACCACGCAGTATACTATAAGAATTGTATTTTATTTAAAATATATTTCAAAGTAACAGCCGGCAAAACAATATTGGCGAGTGGCCAAACTTTAATGCTACAATAGCGAAATACAGGGCCGGAGTGTTTTTTAAATAATTTCTTACATTCTGTTTTTTTTAATAGACACTACTAGAAATTTTTGTTGTAAGAGTTCGAGAAAATGTTCCAGAACGATACTTGCAAAAAATTGTTAACTGAAAGTGATTGATTTATTGAGTGACTGATACATTATTAATGAATTATTGGTGCAAGCGTTTGAAAAAGACCTTCTCCACACTTACCACTATGCACGGATAAGGATACTAATGCCATTCAATAATTCCTCTTATTATTTTTCGCTTTATCTAGTGTATTGCAATGCACGAATTAATATAACTAATCCATACCTGTACAGCTATTTATCACTATCGGTAGTCGGACGCCCGCGTTTCGTCAAGGTGTAGTGTACACCGTTCAGTGTCAATGCTAAGAACACGTGATTCTTTTTGCATTTAAATATTATATTCTTATCTTTTAATCTAAAAACGATAAAGACATCTTCAACCTTACCATTTTTAAGGAAAAAAGAACATGGAAGAAAATTTTGTGAATGAAGTTCTGGACTTGCATAAAAGAGGAGATTGGAAAACTATAGCGCAAAAGTATCACAATTATCCAGAGAGAAATAAATTATTATGGGTGTATCCAAGTGAAGAAAATTTTGAATTTATAAAATGTAGCTTAACAGAGCATAAGTGTAGAAACATATTGAGTGTTGGTTGTGGAAGTGGCCTGTTGGAGTGGATGATTGATCGTGCTACTGGTAAGGTTTTTAACAATCTACGATTAGAAATAATGATAATTTTAAAATTTGTGATACCTACTACCTACCTTCCTAGTACCTACCTATCTACTATGCCTACCTACAGGTATAATATTTGGTTCTTATTTTAAAATAGGTTCGGTTCAGCCTTGTTGGGTATATTTCATGATTGTACAGTGTATAAAGTAAGTTTTCAATTTTTTTGTATTGTTTTTATTTTCAGGAATCCCAGTTTCCGGAATAGAAGTAGACGGCACATGGTGGAAATGTAAATACGCCCCGCCCACTTTTATCGATCTCCATATCACATCGCCTGTGTTAGAGAAAGACAACAATACAATTCAAGTTCTGAAAAATTGTGTGGACACTGCCTTATTATTTTGTTATTTTAATGATGGAAATGCGTTTAGGAATTACTTGGAATATTTCTCCGGTAATGTTCTGATTATAATTGGGCCGGATAAAGATGGCGTACATACAAATCCGAAACCATTTGGAGATATAGGTGCCGAATGGAAATTATATGCAGCACAGGAGGTTCGTGATAGTAAAGATTTCATCGCTATTTATTGTAAAACGAAAATATAGAATGTCTTTTTTATTATGTTAAAGTAGACTACAAAGGTTACATACCTATCAAACTATTGAAATTACCATACATTTATGCTGGTCTAGATCTAGGTCTGGTAAAATAGAAATACCATATTATATAAACAAAACAGCAGTCTTTTATTGTTCAACTTATTTTAAAATACTATTAATATAATTCTACAACAGAATAGACTTCACTCTATATACATTTTGATTTATTTTATTTATAAACAACACTTATATACAAGTTAATTTTTCATTAGTTCTATATTTTTTACATTTATTTTATTCGTTGGTCTAACCGACGTGTTCATCATGGGATCCTTCTTTCCCTGGATATAATTGGGAAAATCACTACTAAGCTCATTAGACGTCATATCTAAGTTTTCCTTTTGGTTAATAATAGGCACTTCTGCTACCATTCTATTCATTTCATTTACTATTTCTGAACTGTTGTTCATTTGAATATCATTTTCTAAGAAGTGAAAGTCATTTTGCATCAAGTATAGAGATTCTAAGGGGAAATTCATGTCGAACCGAGGTAACAGCTTATTGTCGTCTGAATTATCGTCAATTTCTATGACGTCATTCTGGTGGTCGGATAATTCGGGCATGACTACCGCAGACAAATCCATATGTGCTGGATATTGTTCCGGAATTATATTGTCTATTAAGTACTGATCGATTAAAGGGGGATTAGAAGACGTTGAGTTAGTAAGAGGCATCGTGTAAAATGCATCGGATTTTACTTCGTTCTTTATTTCGCTCATATTTTTATGAATGTCTTCTAATGGTGGGGATGCTTTATATTCTCTACTTAGAGCTTGGTTGTTTAATAAGTTGGCATTGCACATTCTTTCTAGACTTGGCGACTGAGTGTTTTGTTTGATCGTCGCTTCTAATTTGATGTAACTAGGATCATTTGTTTGGATTTTCTGTGGTGGTGGGAGCATTGTCATGGAGCTGACATTCATTTGTTGGTTAAATGAAAATATTTGTGGGTCGTCTGACATTTCAGAGTCAACCGGTGTCGTAGCCGAGTCACCGAGCATGTTCTCTTGTGCATACGTCATTATAGTATTGGGAGATTCGCTTAAAACGGGTTCTGGGGGAAGTTGCATGAATTGTGTTGTTATTAAATTGTTGAATGTTACAGGACCACCTAAGCCATATCTCTCGTTGTCCTCTAACTGTTTAAATGCCATTTTTTGTTGGGAATGGAACATATTCACTTGATCTGGTCCCTTAAGAATAAGATTGCTCTTAACCGATATCTTCGCTTTCTTTCTGGGAACACCATCGTTGTCGTGTGTGATATTTATTGGTGAATGACTAGATGAGGGCACTGGTAGAATTTGAGTAGGTTTTATGATTGGTCCCGTAACTTTTGACATCGGAAGCGATAATTTGTCAACAGGTTTCAAAGTTATATTATTTCGCATAGATATTGGTGCGGGAGGTAATCTTATTGGGAAGTTGGCCATAATATTATTGCTTATGCTGTTGACGATTGGGGAGTGACTTGTAGTGAGCGTATCCACGTTGGCCGTTTGAAGTAACGTTTGTTCCATTGTCGCTGAAGTATTGAGATAGTGTAAGTTTGACTGTGTCGTGTCATACGTTATTTGCAATGAATGTTGTGGATTATATTGGTGTCGATCTAACATAGTATCGTTCGAGCTTTCTGATATTAGACAATCTGAATTATTGTCGTCTTTGCTAAGATCTGTGACCATGTCCTGGCTGTTGAAATTCGAGGACTGATCCGAATTTGATGATGTGGTACAATAATTTTTGGGATATTCCTGTGGCAGTGTTTCGGGTAGGCTATCACAATCATACACTTCTATAGGTATTTTATTTACAGTTTTGGGACTAGACTCTTTGTTTTTATCTATACTTATATCTTTATCTACGTCTTCTTTATCAGTTTTTTCCGAACCATCAGTAGGTATCGTCCAAGAGGGTTTGTTTTTATTTTTCGTTAATTCGACATTGCATAGCATTTGAATATCTTCTTTATCTCTATGTGTTGTGAGATGCATTAAATATTTTTCTTCATTGATAGATTTGAATGTGCAATATGAACAGTAGTGGATATCATTAGAGTTTATATTGGGGTGTTTGGATATCATGTGAGAAGTGAATACAGTGGATTGAATGGAACTGTATGGGCAGTATTTACATTTATATACAACATCTTTTGAGTGCACCTTCTTGTGTCTGCGCATGGAGTTGTGATCCGCGGAACGGTAACTGCATTGATCACATGCGTACGGTTTATCGCCTGTAAAAAAATATATTTTATAATAAAAATTTGATAATTCATATTTCAAATCACTTTTAATGAAATTGCCTTCGTGGAGAATGCAACAATGTCTAAACATAATTTATTGGATTCGTTTTCTAGTCTAAACGAATAGTCAAGAGATTGTAGTGGAGACTTTCCAAACAAATTCGTATATAGGTCACTAGTTTTCCGCCCGCGGCTTCGCCCGCGCAGTCACAGAAAAACCCGTTCCCGTGGGATTTCCGGGATAAAACATATCCTATGTCCCGGGGTAAAAACTAGCCTATGTCCTTTCTCGGGTATCAAAATATCTCTATACCAAATTTCATGCAAATTGGTTCAGTAGTTAAGATGTGATTGAGTAACAGACAGACAGACAGAGTTACTTTCGCATTTATAATATTAAGTATGGATACATATTATCATTCAAAAGAAAATAAATAAATAAATAAATATTATAGGACATTATTACACAAATCGACCTAGTCCCACAGTAAGCTCAATTAAGGCTTGTGTTGTGGGTACTAGGCGACGATAAATATAATATTTAATAAATACATATATAGATAATAACACCCAGACCCAAGAACAAATAATTGAGTTCATCACACAAATATTTGCCCTGACCGGGGATCGAACCCGGGACCGAAATGTATCTAAAAGAAGTTTTGTTGCAAAATAAACATTTGATTTGATGTATCTGAGCAATAAAAACATATCATAACTGCGAAAGATATAGGCATTAAAAACTCAGACCCCGGAACCACAGACACAATAGAAAATCTATTGTGTCGTGGACCGATCGGGCCGCTTGGGGCTTAATGGGTTATTATTAATATTGAATAAACCTCCAAATTGTACCTGTATGTGATCGTAAATGCAATCTCAGTTCCTCTTTTCTAGCTGCGGTGTAGTCACAATGGCAACACTTAAAGGGCTTCAATTTGTCATGAACGGCTGCTATATGTGACTTCAGTCGAGGCTGGCTGTGGAACTGTCTCTTACAAATGTGACATTCATATGTATTGTCTGCTTTGTGGAGCTGTCGATGTTTCGTCAGTTGGTTCATGTTTTTAAATGATTTGGAACATAATGAACCTGGAATTAAATGACATATTTATTTTATCATTAAGTAAACATGCATCATAACAATTTGTCAAATTAGTGAAGTGTTAGTTACTCCACTTATAACTCAAGAACGGCTGAACCGATTTAGCTGAAAATTGGCAGGGAGGTAGTTTAGAGCCAGGAGAAGGACATAGGGTACATATGTACCACGGGCGAAGCCGGGGGGGACCACTAGTTTTTAATATATAAACATACTTACATGTATGTCCCTTCAACTTCTCATGGCATTTCATATGAATATTCAGCAGTCTGTGCCTCTGGAATGTTTTATATCCACACACCACACAGGTGGGCAATTCTACATCAATATCATGTATCTTCCACAAGTGTGTGTGACACTGGTCCACAGTCAGAAAGACTTTCCCACACTCAGGACATTGTAGCTTACCATTCTGGTGACATTTCTTATGATAAGACAAGTTATTTGGATCTTTCAAACGTATATAACATTTGTTTACTGAGCATAATGTACCATTTTCCTCTGGATTCATGGTCACACTCCTTCCCTTATATTTATAAGGCATTGTTTCATCTGTGATCTGAGTTTGTTCATCTTTTTTTAATGGCGATAAGCTTTCTGACATATTTACACATGGTTGTATCGATGATATCAAATCGGGAGTCACACTCGATACTTGAATCACATTACAAGGAGAATTTGATATATTTGATTTTGAAACATTAACATATTGTGTTGATATATCATTTGTGTATACAATATTTATACTGGCCTCTTGTATAACTTCTTTAGGGTCTATCGTTTCGAAATTAGGAGCGCTCATTTTGTTTAGCTCATCTACAGATATAAACGCAACACCTTTGGGTAATTGTTCACTGTTTGTGTTTGATATATCAGGAACAATTTCTATCACTTGTGGGATTCTTACATCGGCTACATCCTGCCTGGCTGGAGGTATGCTCTGTGGGGCTTCTTTTCTCAATTTTGCATTCTTTAATGCTATTTGAACGAGGCTTTTTATCATCTTTTTGACATCTTTAATACCCATTTTATGATGATTTCGTAAGTGCGTTCTCAAGGTCTCTTCTGCATCGAACACATTAGTGCAACCAGGGCAATGAATTTGAATATTATCTGCGAGACCATTGCTTTTCGCTAAATCGGGATGGACGGTGAATAAATGAAATTTAATGTCGTCTTCAGCTAGGGCCATGTATGGGCATGCTTCACACTTAAAAAATGGAGTGGACCCTACAGATTTCTCTTCATAGGACATCACTTTTTCTTTAGGTTTGGATTCCATTTTATAGGTTCAATGTTAAACTTAAGATAAAATAAATGAAAATTATAAATTTTTCCCTTAAACAACTATTATGATTAAAGCATACCATATCACTCTAAACATGAAAAGACATACAATTTTAAATAAAAACAAAAATAGTAATTTTTTATTTTCGTTCTTCTTGAGATATTGACGTTTTGACATATGTCTAAAGTTGTAATGTCAAAATATGCCAATTTATATTTTTTAATAAGGCAAGAAAAATATGAATTTATGACTTATGATTATACCAAGATTATATAACTAATGATTATCTAGATTTCAACCACGATGTTACCGGGCATGTAATAGAGCTTAAAAGTATGATATTTAAGGATAGCAAATCATAATATTCAATTTAACTTTTTTATCACATTTACAGGATTATAAAATATTTTTTATATGGCCATACGGTTCCCGAACGTCAATCATTATTGACTGACGTGTTCTGTTTTGTTCGTGTTTTGTTCAATGACTTTGACATTAATAAAGCTACGTTTTCTTGGAGTTTTTTGGTTACAGACCGGTGATTTATTGTGATAATTTAGCAAAATGAGTGTAAGTTTTATGAAAACTCAATGAAATTTTTATTTATGTTCATAAGACTTAATTTGTTTTATATATTTTAGTTGGAAATCGAGTCAATGGTTCGCCATGTATCCCCAATCAACCCGGCAGTGTTTCCTCACCTTACACTTTTGCTGTTGAGTATTGGTATATTCTTCACTGCGTGGTTCTTCGTGTATGAAGTCACAAGCACAAAGAACTCAAGAGATCTCTTCAAGGAGCTCCTTTTATCACTGGTCGCGTCTCTTTTCTCCGGTTTTGGGATACTGTTTCTATTACTTTGGGTGGGCATATATGTTTAGCCGTTTAGTCGATAGGATACATGCATTTATTAATGATAAAATTTTCCAATGATTTGTGTGTAAATCTATGTTATTTTTGTAAGTTTAATTAAAAATTACTATCCAAGATGTTGTTTATGTTTGTATACTCCTCTGATAGTAAATCATGTAGCAAATATAAAAATCACTCCAAGGGATATCTAACTGTATATTCGTTATAATAACAACATAAATGCAACCATTTCAGCATTTCTCAATTGATTTGTTTCATACAAATTCTATGTTTTAAACCAGGTAAGTAACCCTGATTATTAAATAAAAAATGAAAACTTTAAATATCTATTGCATTTATTTCTTAAAATATACAAATGACAAAACAAAATTACACATTATCCATGGCTAACTTAGGGCCAATTTTACAATCCTTGGTTAAAACTTATTCGTCGAATAACATATTAAACTTCCATTTCAAAAACATATTCTAATTGTCCGTATTTGACAGTTAACAGGTGACATTTTAATATGTTCGTGTAATACTTTATTAGACGAATACATTTTAGCCAAGGATTGAAAAATCGGCCCTTAGAATACAAAAAAACCCTTGTTCTCAATATAAGTATCCATGTGTTCTGAATCTATGGAATGCTGGCAAAAAAATACTTTAATGAATTATTCTTATTTAATATTTATTGACTATTAGTAAATTCGTGATGTGAGAAGATATTTTCTTCTCGTTTCTTCTCTTGCCGGTGTCGGAACTCCTCATCCTGCACCACACTCTCATGCATCCTTTTAGACGATAGTGTTTCAATTCTCTCTCTGATTGTTTTATTGGACATGAGATACTGCCTAAAATAATAGTCTTATAATTTACATAATAATATGACAAAATGTTGAACAGAGAACTACTTAGTTAAATATTAAAAAAAACCTTCATAATTTTGCCTTCATGTTTTTATTAAATCGTTCGTAACAAATCTATTAGATAATGTGATTTTTTACTGTACCTTAAAATTTATCAAAATCGGTTCATCTTTTGTCGCATGAGAACAGAAGAAACATACTTTCGGACTTAATTATAATTTCGATTTACCTAAAATAAGGAGCGTCCAGTCGATACAGATGAGTTATCTCTACGGATACAACTGTAGTTATGCGTTTTGAGTCCTTCATCAGCAGCGCTACAGTGCCAAAGTAATCACCGTCCTCTAAATGTGCAATCTGAGTAAAAACATTTTGAGTAAAGATTAGGTACTATGGAAGTAAGAATAGATATTTAAGGAACCAGAGAGAATGTAAACAAAGCGTGTGTTGGTGTATACCTACGTAAGTAACTACATGGTACTTACTAAATATAACAAATCTGCCGCTTAATAAGAGCGTGTGCACATACGTGTCGAAAGTGAAACTTCTTTGGCAAGATTCAAAGAGACCAAAATTGTCGCCTAACTCGCGATGGCATTGCCATGACGCGACCTTGCAATTTAAATCTCAACGCGCTTATTCCACTTTAAAAAAATGTGTAATTCGAACATGGTGGGGTCATGCTGGCCGAGTCGATAGATGTCGCTACGGTACGTGGAAAGACGCAGGTTCGAATCCTGCCACATTTTTTTTATTCATTAAAATGTTTCAGGTATCCTATTTTCGTGTACCATGGTTTACCTCAGCTCCCTTTAAAGAGTAAATCGCAACAGTCCCGTAAGCGATGAAGTACATGCAGTCGCCGATATCACCAGCTCTCAGTATCAAGTCATTAGCGAGATACGTCTCCGGCTTGAGGTAGCTCATCAGCTCACCCATCTGGTTGGCTGGCAGGTCCTTGAGTAGCTTTACTTCGTGGATGAATTTATTGCATGTGTGCATTGTAATCTCATGGCGAAGTTGATCTGATGGTGACGTTTATCGATAGAAAAATAGTTACTAGATAGTAGATAGTAACAATAGCTACTTTTGTTTATTACACACGTGTAGGTAAATTTTACTGAAGGTAAGTAAGTCTCATGAAGTTACGTTAATCAAGAGTTTTGTACATTATTCATTATAAGGCTGGGTGCAAAAAAGAATGGAGAGGAATATAGATTGTTTTATACCCGAAAGACAGTCCAAGGCAGCGTCTTCTTTATAATATTTTCCTTCATATTTATACGTGTAGAATGTGAACACGCGCTTTTTCAATAATGTTGGAAACTGCTTTTGTTGCATATACGCCTGTCAATAAATAGCATCCAAAGTAAGAGATTACTTTAAATTTAACTATTAGGATATACGTAAAACTGTGAAAAGTTAAAACATTATTTAAATTAATATGTTCCTGCCTAAAATTAAAAGCAATTTACCTCCACTTGGTTGATAAGGCCATGATATCGCATCGTTGAATTATATTTTGTCATATAAATTTTCAATAGGAACACTGAAATGTATTATGTACTTCAGATTAATACAAACTTATATCAGTACTAGCGGTCCGCCCCGGCTTCGCCCGTGGTACCTACATGTTTAAACTATCCTATCTCTCAAGTTGGATCGAACTGCACATGGTGTGCGAATTTTATTATAATCGGTTAAGTGGTTTAGGAGTCCATTGAGGACAAACATTGTGACACGAGATTTGATGTAGTATGCCTTGACAACGCTATTTTTTTCAAAGAAATCAAGAGTAAAAAAATAATAATCTTGGCTCTCCTACCTATTGTATAAACCATGAACATGGAAGTATATAAAATAATGGTTGAATATATTATAAATTCATCGGGATTATCAACCTTGTATGTTGAAAAACCGGTACCTGTCGTAAAAATATTATTCATGAATATACTACGCACGATATTATTATGACGATTATAAAACTTTAAAAAAATTAAAAGATTTATACCAAAAAACGTAGACAGACATACAAACAGGGCTTTAAAATATTTATCGCTCGGACAACATTTAGTAATGTCTCTTGAAGAAAGAAATGTATTATATCCGCTTGGAACATATCCAGACCCTGGAAAATATTAAATCACAAAATATACTTATGAACTGGGTATAAAATAATTTAATCAAGATACCATATTTCTATTTTCAGTATATTGGAAAGCTACAATATATAAATACAATGAAAAGCTGCAGATAAATAAAAGGTAAAAAAGCTGAAATAAATCGTAGGTACATATAATAAGAAACGCAGAATCGATATGATACCATTTCTGTTTCATCTTTACCGAGTTTGTAGATATGGCATTAAGCTATTGTTTTATATTTTTTAGATCTATGAACATATTAGCAAACCGGGCGAACTCCGTTTCGCCACCAGAGATACCTTTTCTTTGCTATAAACCTCACGGAGCCCGAGACCTTTCCAACGAATGCAAAACCGTGGAAATCGGTTCGTGCGTTCTGGAGTTATAGCCGTATAGCGTCAGGAAGGAAAACCCGACTTATTTTTATATAGTAGATTTAGAATTTTCAATTCATAACATAGTAGGCATAATATTATGTTGTTGAAAGCTCTTTTATGTTATACACAGGATAAGCGCACAGAGTTACATCAAGTAACTCTGTGCTTACATGTCGATACCCTGGCATCTGCACTGACAGAAAATGCAGCAATTTCATTTTTTTTTTCATATTACAACTGACATAGAGCAAACTGCAAAAGGTGGTTAATTTGTTACTCATATCCTAAGATGTCATTAGACATTATATAGGAAAACTTACAGTAATACGTTACAACAACCGGGGTATAGATAAAACACGTCGCCCAGTGCATCGTCACGGCAAATAAAACAAGGTAGTGGCAAGAACGGTGCCAAATGAAGGACCGAGTAAATATCTAAAACATAAATAAAAAAATCGATAACCAACAATATCGATATGAAACTGAATTATAGACTTATGAACAGGGCCGGACCGTGAACTCTTGGGGCCCTGGGCTGAAACTACCCAGGGGCCTTTTTTTATTGGAAATGTTCACATTAGTTTCATACTTACTTTCGCAATTTTGTTATTTTAACATAATCAAATTTTATTTTAAATCGTTTCATTAGTTCAGGAGTCTATCGCGGACAAACAAAGTGACACGTATTTTTATATACATAATATATAGAGATAATAAAAATATAATAAAATAATGTTATATACATAATTGATTATAAATTAGTAAAAGAATCTGACAGATTATGTATGAGACAGTTACATATGTTATTTAAATAAAAATTTAGCTAAGTAATTTAGAAATCAACCTTTCTGCATTTTTGTGTTGCAAATTCTTTTATATTGTCATCACATTGCAAGTCGTTTGTTAGATCACAATTTATGGAAAGAAGTGATAAAATATTTAGCCGATCATCGATTGTTGTCCTATATTTATTTTCTACATATGACATCTTGGAGAAGGAGCGTTCTGCTTCACAGCTAGTGATTTAAAAAAATCTTTAAAATGGTGTAGCAGTTAAGGAAAACGTCAATAAGTTTATTTTCGTACATGAGCATAAAAATTATGAACGTTCGCCAAGCATGTGGATGTGGAGCCTGTTTGTGTTGGGTGATTGTGGTTGGTGTTTGGGACTTCGTTTGCTGTTTGCGGTGTTTGTGACAAACAGCCAGCGTGTGGATGTAGCATTATGAACGTTCGCCAAGCGTGTGGATGGCTGTTTGTGTTGGAAAGTGAATGTGAATGTGAATGTGAACAAACACAAACACAAACACAAACA